>JAMZAV010002350.1:0-168883 GCA_024449915.1 Sweltsa coloradensis | reverse complement strand
CATAAATTAATTGAATGATGCGTGTCTACATTGGTTACAGAACTGTTTTTTTAGTGGGGTACTGTCATCCTTGTTGAAGGGCAGGCAATGTCAACAAATCACACGGATGTCAGTCAGATATCATGTTTGTTTTTTCTCACAGATGCACAGACGAATTGACAGACCGAAAAGTGACGCAAAAAGGGAAGCTTCACTATCAGATCGGGACCACTGTCGGTCACGATCCACTCGTGGACAATGGCACCAGCGGCAAGTCTAGTTTGGGAGAATTTTATACAATTTATCATGTGCTTTCTTGCAAGGATGGCTCATAAGTCACTGTTTACGTTTTCCAATGTTTTACACATTATATTTATTTAATATATTAAATTTTTTTAATTTGAACTTGTTTCAGGCGGAATTCCCTTGCTCTAGAAGAACGCAGGAACGAACTCAACGAGAAGCTCGCCAAGAAAGAACGCAAGAAGAAAAAGAAACGCCAAAAAGAGCAACGAGAGATCAACAACAGCTATAACAGTGGTGGGAGTTCGACAGAGTTCACACCAGATAGCAGTAGTGGTAGCTGTACCAACTCTCCAAGCCCGAAACCCCCAGAAGTCCGACGGAAGAAGATGAGTGATACCGAGGTGAGTGGTTGTTCGTGGAACTAACAGTTACTATCTAACTCTGACATTCATAAGTCTCATTGTGTTTGTATTTGTATTCTTAGCAAAGGGCATCTCAATGAAAGTTTTTAACAGCAGCATGTGATTATATGATGAACATATATATGAGCATGTGATGTGTGAGCAGATGTGCGGGATCCCAAAATTTGGGAAACCGGATGAGGAAATCGACTTCCTGTTCCTGATCCTGTTCTAATAATTCTCCAAAATAAATTTGAAAATGTTTTTTATTTTAATGTTTTAACTTTATCTAATAAAAATAAGGAATGGGCAACAATATCACTTTTGAATCTCAATGTTGTGGGGGAAATCATTCATGTGCGTGCTTGGTGGAAGAGCCGGTTCAAGTTTATCATCTTTATCATATTGTGTTTGGAGGTGCCAGTCCAGAAATTTAAATGAAAATAATGTAAATGAATTTTCACTACTCTGTTATTGTATAAAGTGATATTTCTAGAAATAAAAATAAATTTAGTCACTAAAAATGTTCCTGATACCATCCCGTTTCCCAAGATTTATGGTCGAAGACGAAGAATTTCCGTTCCCATCCCTAGTCTGAAAAATCCTTTCACACAGTCTTCTACAAATTAAAATGTATAACATACATAATGAATGTCTAGGTAATCGAACTGAGCCCTAATGGGGGCGAGGAGGCGCGGAAACTGCCATCGGAAGAGGCGGCAGACATAGAAGCGGAAGAGAGGAAGGAGGCGGCGGAGAAGAAGAAGCTCAGAGACCCACCCATAGTATTCATGGACACCGTCGATGTGAGTAACCTTGTTCTGTCTGCAAAACATGATTATGATGTCATTGTATTGATTAGCACTGGTTGGGTTATCAACTTAAGATCGGATTCCATTTGGTATAAACATGGCTCCCATTTGGACCAAGAGCATTGAACATTTTTCAAAGGTATTAAATACAATAATGACAACAATGCTATATATTGTACACCATTCTATTACTATTAATGTTTTATTAAATTGCTTTGTTAAGATGACCGGATCTTATTATTTATAAATTTATTGTAACTTGTTTTACAAATTTTGTTAAATTTTAAAAATATATAATATAATGAATTACTATGAATTTATTCCCCTCTGGCCCTGACGCATCATCTGTTATAATATGATCTATCTCTCTCTCTCTCTCAGGTTCAGAGTGAGTTTGACGCGCTGGTTGGTTTCGTGGACGGCATCTTAAACCCGGAGGAACAGCTGTCGCTTGAGGAGCTTCACCAGTACATGCTGGAGGATGAGGGATCCTGGGCGCTGGGAGACGGCTTCCTCAACTTTGTTGGTGAGAACCAGTCATCTACTAGACGAGTGCAAGGAGCTGCTCACTCACATTAGCAACTCGGGCTGTCTCGGAGAGATAAATGTTGTTTTCTTCACATTATGTCAAACATACAATGTGATATTAAATATTATACAACGGAGATATTTTTATTTATTTTTCAAACTGTATAGTTATTTTAAAATAAGAATGTTCAAAGCCAAATTGAATATCATGGCAACAACGTGGCTGTTTTTAGTTTTTTGGCAATATATTGGTTAAGCACCTCCATGATGCATCTCCTTATTAATATTTTACCATTAAGGTTGCCAACTTTAAAATAATTATGTAGTCATGCAACTAAAGAGTTGATTTTGAACAATTTTTGAAAGGGTACAATCTTGAAATTTAAAACTTAAAAGTGTCTAGTACTAGCTAGCTTTTTTATTCTGGCTGATGAACAACAAATTACAAATATTATCAATCAGTCGTAACATTTGCCTGAAGGTGTATGTGTAATTAATCCTTGCTTGTCAGAGCTTAGTTGCAATCAAGACGATGCTTCAAAGTTAAATATCTATGACTTTCTCTTAGAAAGAAACATTGCTTCAATGAGAAAGAAGTTGCACATGTGATTATTATTATGAGAGTGTAAATTATGTAGGTAGATCAGTTAGTATAGGCCCAGAGCACCATAGCACACCAGTCATGAGTCATCACTAAACTGCGCTGTGTCCACAGGTCGGCTGCTGCACGACAAGTCGTTAAAGTCTGAGGTGCGCGTGAAGATCCTCAACGTGTTGGCTGCGGCCGCCCTGAAAGACGACGTCATTCTTCTCCTCCACCAGGATCGGAGAGAGCACGTCCTCATGAACTACGCTCACGATGTCGACCGGCTCAACCTGGAGGAGCAACAGGCACTTGCATTGTTTGTGAGTTCTTATTATTTTATTTTTATTTATTTTATTTATTATTTTTTTTTTTTTTATTTTTATTATAGACCTACATATTGTTAATAATTATGATTGTGACTGTCATGACAAAGCAAATTCTTATTGTTCGTTCATAACCGATACAAACTACAAATGTAAGACATCTCGGCGCCCCAGAGGTGAAGGCGTTTGGGTTGAAATAGGAGACCACATCGCCACTAGCGCGTGAACGACCAATGAATGACTGAAAATTGGCTCGTGACAAAACAGTTCAGAGGTCACCCAAAGGATAAAATAGTGTGAAATATAAGTACTATTGTTTACTGTTCAACAAAAGTAGGTAGATGTATAGACGTTTACACATATCATCCCTAATAATAATAATAACCGCTCCTTCACTAACTTCCTATTTTTCTTGTTTTTTAATTTCATTTGAGCTTATGAAAAATACATTAAAATAATTATGTAAAATTTTAAATATTATTCATTGTTCAATATAGATTAAACCGTCAACCATGAGTAAATCAAGGTGTTTAGTGGTATCTGCTGCACCTGGCCAGCCTCCTATGCCTCGAGCTCCCCCTGTAACTGTGCCCTCTCTCTCTCTCGCCAGATGGCAAACATGTTTGAGAACCTGAGCTCTTCCGAGTGGCTCCTGTACATCTCGGAGTGGCAGTACTGCAACCAGACCATCAGCAACATCCGAGTGACGACCAAGGTGGCGGTGAACTGTCTCCTGGCGGACAACCCCGTCCTCCAAGACCGCGGCACCGCCATCATCCACAACCTCGCTTGCAAGGAGGTAAAGACTGTGGTCTGTATCCACCCCACCCCACACTCCACTAACACTGCATGGCCATGTTTGTTTGTTTGTTGGCTTGGAGAATATATTCATGTGGAAGAGCAAGCAAACCTGAGCACTTTCCGCTGCATGCACGTTCGTCCTATCTTGCCCTTATTATTTGTCTTGGAACACACCTACTCTCGTGAAAAAGATCAGACTGGTGAACAATTAAAGATAGTGCATTATTCCTTACACAAGGTTCTTTATATGCTTGTATGCCCTTAAGAAGTTAATTTATATCAAATTTATTTACTTAAAATATACCAAAGATGAGTAGAAGATAGTCAAAAATGCATTTTATACAAATTTGAAAGCAAATGCATTCAAATTAAAGGGGCTATTACCCCCAAAAAGTATTTTTTTACCATATAATCTATAGCATAATACTACACTAAAAATACTGTTTAAAAATATATATATATTTTTTTTAAAGGCATAGGATCAGATAGCATTGTTGGGAACATGTTAAACCTTTAATTATTTGAAGAATTTAGAAACAAAAATGAAGGAAATAGGCCCCAATTTACTCGACTGGTGAGCAATTTTGTTAGTTGGTGACGTCTCGCGGCGTGACGTAGATGGTGGTCTATCGGGCCTCGCTCCGAGAGAAAACTGAGCGTAAGTGCTTCAATGGGTGCGCAGTAAAGACCAATTAGTTGAGTTGAATAGTCAGTGTGATCAGATTAGTCATTACTCACAATTTTCTGCTTTTTGTTGTTAAGTGAAAACGTATGTTTTCAATAAGATCGCGTTTGTTTCTAGCCAGAGTACGCCTATACGTAGATATTTATTTTTTCTTTACATGCACTTCTATTTTACTACTTGTCAATTTGACAGAAGGAACTGTTAATGTTCTTCAATTCACGTTTTGATCTTACATTTCCCTTAACTTTGTTTTCAGACGGTTGGCAATTTTTTAATCGAATTCAACGAAATTTTCTAAACAAACTCGGGTATGAAACAAAAAACAAATTTATTTCATTTATTTTTGCTAGCCAGGATTTGTATCTCACAAGACTAGGAAATTTGTCCTTTGAAAAATGGTGAAAATATATATATTTTGTACTAACAAATATTTTACTGCATCCGTATACATATACACTATACAGTGCCATATTACCATGGGACACCATATTTATTTTATTATTCGACATTGACACTATAGCCTATTTACAACAATAATATGTATACATGATTTACACAGTCAAACACATACTCCTGCTTAGGAAGCCCTTACATAGTTTTTAGCCTGCAGTCACTTGCATTATCCATAAAATACTACAACAATGCATGTAACCACTAATATTATATCCAAGAAATTACACTGAAAAATTAAAGAAGTACTCAAAACTAGTGACAAAGACTCAATGCAGGCACTGTCAACCCGTAACTGTAGGTGCTGCGTGCTATGAAAGCATAGAGCTGCGAGCGATCCGTTGACCACCACAAACGTCACTATGCCCCCGAGCCTGCGTTCAAACAACCCATTGTAGAGGGAGTGGGAATCCTCCACGGATGCCACATATGACATAATTCTTTTTTTTGTGGGTCTTCTTGAAGATAATAGTTACTTTGTTTTATGTGAAAATATGCCTTTAAGTTAGGGCTGGGCAAAAAAATCGATATTTCCATACGATATCGATTTGTGGAAATATTTTCGATATCGATATTTGATTTCATATGAAATATCAAAATTTCCACAAAAAATGCTAAATTTTGTAATTTTGGTGGAGGTGCCGGGTAGGTAGTCTATTTATTTTTTATTTATTTTATTTAACGTCTGTCCTATTCAGTTATAAAAACTGATTTACAAAGGAGGACAACTAAATAAATCTAATTACATAGATGCAGACACAACAATGAACAATTAACCTGGCTGGTGCATTTGGTGGAGATGATAAGTTCTAAAATATATCATTATTATTCTTTAGTAAAGGGTGCTGGCAATTTTATAATCGAATTCAACGAAATTTTCGGAACATACTCTGGTATGTTTTAACCTTTTCAATGCTGGGTTTTGAACGGAGCACCCAACACCCCAGTGCTGGGTTATTTTGAGCAAAAAGTCAATTTCTGTCACTTGTATTTGAAAGTAATATTTAACTTATCAAAATGTTTAATCATCCTTGAAATGAAGTAAATTTCATTACACTATACACCTTGTTTAGATTGTCTTGCTTTTATACTGTCAAGACTATTATTTACATGTGACAATTGCCCTAGCATAGGCCTACGTAAGTGTGAGCTGGTTTTCGTCACCTAGGCCTACTGACAACGTCCTCTACTTCTCTATTATTTCAACCTTTACCTACTTCAAAGTCTATGATTGCTAACCAAGTCGGAATAGTGATCATAAACCTCCTTATTACAACCTATTTTGCCTGAAAACTGTGTTCTTTCATCATCCTAACCTTTTCCAGACGCCATTATTATCTTCACTTGTTGTTTTTGCCAATTTTCACTACTGAAATAACTGACAGAGCCATCTGTAGTCAAAGTACCAAACTAGAAGATGGTTAAACAGCTTGCACATAGAGTGCAGCACAGTTTAAAAATCGACTTTTTACAATCGATTATATCTATCAGCAGCAACAAGGCGCGCGCGTTTCGAAACAACCCCATATTGAGTATACTCGACGGCCGCACTGGGGAAACAAGATGGCGGCAACGAGTATACTCGATGGCCGCACAGAAAAGGTTAAAAAACAAATTAATTCCATTTAATTTTTGCTAGCCAAGATTTGTATCTCACAAGACTAGGAGACAATTAAACTACAATATGTGCCATGTCGAATGTATTTAACACTAATTCGTGCCCAAGGGTACTAGTCGAGGATGTCCTTGCGTTCAAAGTTCTTTATTGCATCTCTCTGGTCGTATTAATAAATAAATTGTATTTAGAGTCTACCCACTCAGTTATATAACTGATTTTCAGTGGGGGACTTTAAATCAAAGCGACCTAGCCAACCCTGTAGGCCCCGATGCAATCGACGAGTGAGCGATAACCAACCAAAGATCGATATTTTTAATAGGAAATATAGCAATCAGTGGTATGGACAGTGCGAATTCACCCGCGAATCAACGCCAGAATCAACAAGGCCGATTCAGCACAACTCTGAATTTATTATGTGCTTCGTTGCTAGGACGGCTCCAAAGTCACCGTTTACAAACTCCTAAGACAAGAACTGATGGACTTAAGTCCAAATCAAAAGTTAAAAAACTTCTGACTTGAGCGGGAATCGAACCCTGGACCTTCTGCATTGGAAGCAGATACGCTAACCACAAGACCAACGAGCCAATAAAAAAAAAATACAATATAACTAGAGGTCCGTGAAAGTGGTTTTATTTTGTAGTAAATTTCGTTTTTAAAATTGGAGATTTCGGTGTTATTAAGCTCTATTTCAGCGGTTTATATGCGTGTAATTATTCGTTCGCAACTGTCGTATTATTCTAGCCACATATCAAACAAGTTTGAATGTACTTATAAACAGACTGGTTTTAGTTACTAAGACTAAATTCATAATTTTTTCTGATAGTTATTTTATAACACCTTTTGTTGATTGAGCTGTACTGCATACAATAGGTAGTGAAAATTACACCGTAATTTAACAAAAATTCCCATTTTTAGTGCTTTTCGTCGTTAAAAACACGATTTTTGTGAATTTTAGTGTTATTGTGTAATTTACACATATTTTGCTGTTTGGCGGTGATTCAATTTTGGCATTTTCTGTTCTAGATTTGATCAATTCATGCTCATTTTTTGAAATTGAATGATTTACACATATTTCGGTTTTATCGTCAGTAGCGAAATACACTACCTCTAAATATAACATGTGCTTCATGGTGGGGGGCAAAGTGGACTCGGTCTGGGAGTCCAAATCAGTTTTCAAAGTCGAATGTACCGTCAACTGTACTTAGTTGAAACCGGTTTGAGCGTCTTTTTTGTCTTTTGTTCTTGAATTTGTTAGGATTGATTAATTAAGGGTAGACAATTTGTTTATTTAAAGTTTGAACCTTTTACTAGACTAGATCTCCCAAAGATGGCTATGCAGACGGTGCTTCATAACTAGTATATAATTCCCAGCTTTATCTTGATGCTAACATCACAACCCGCATATAGATCACTAAAACAGCTGTTTCTTTGGGGAATAGTTCATGGTGAGTCGGTGACTGGTAGGAATCCTGATGTAGAGTAGCAGGCACTAGTGATTTATTGCCCTGTGTTCTCGTCGCTGTCAAGAGAAACGATGAGTCGGCATCTCGGTGTTTACCAAGCTTAGTGTGCGACAATACCCGGGCCCTCGACCTTTAGATTCAAAGCAAGACTTCTATCTCGGAGCACGTACACAGAAGCCAAGAGAAGTGCTTAGTGCATACTCACATTAAGAGGGAGAGATAGTCGCGATATTAAAACCATGCGAAATTACATTTTTTTAGTGATGTCTTGAGAACGCTGCAAAATATCGCATAACTGTTTGCAGACAGCTATATGGTTTTGTGAGAACTATAGCCTGTACAAACAAATATTGTAATGTGATGGTAATTTTTATTTGATATTTAATTAATTAAATGCATATCTGAAATACAAACCGCACCAATTAATATTTTTTCTTGCATTATATTGTTCTAACAAAACCACATAGCTGTCTGCAATCAGTTTTTAGATATTTTGCATCGTTCTCGAGATATCACGGAAAACTGTAATTTAGCGTGGTTTTAATTTCGCGACTATCCCTCCCTCTTAACAACATGACATAGTAACATAACACATTGCATGAGGGATGTGTTATATTATGTTATGATTGGAAAGGGCTTATACTAATTTGCAAATGTTCACTTAGAGCGTCTACGATTCAGCGGATAGAGAGATAAGAGAAAGTAATTGTGCTACCAGCTTCTTAATAACTACCATTAAATTATTTCTTGTATTGTTTTTCTACTGTTCACTTCGCTTTTTAAATCTTATGGGTTTGTGTCTTTCATCGACTAATGCTCTCCTCTTCATTAATGCTTACTTTTAATTACCCATTCTCCAAAGTTATTATTTTTGTGCATATTCTGTGAGGCCAGATATTTTGTATTCCAATTCCGTTTTTCAGAAAATGAACCAAAGCAAAGCCCTTAGAAGATTTTTGCCGGCAGGCTGCGTTTCCAAGGTAGCTGACAGAGTTCGGAGTAAATATTATCTACTAGGAATATTACTTCTTTTAGTACAGTGGCTAAAGTAAACCTCTTAACCGTCTTTCTTCATGCTGTACCCTTTTCAGTGTATCATTTATGTGTAGCAAGGCCATCAGTAAATGTTGTAAACGTCTCATGAAGCCTACATCTCCTACTTACATCAGCTTCAAATAATGATTACCTAATAATGATTGACATCACATAAGATTGGGTGGGCATACCTTATGTTTGTTTACATAACAAGGGGTGGGCATACCCCATGTCTGTTTACATAACAAGGGGTGGGCATACCCCATGTTTGTTTACATAACAAGGGGTGGGCATACCCCATGTTCGTTTTTACTAATATTAATGCTACTTTGCAAGACAATAGAGTTTTTATTTGTTGTGAGATTATCTTCTGGTAATTACATTTTGACAGCTCTGCTTATCATCCAATCTATTGCTACCTTCTATTTATTGTAATTAATATTTGCTAATACAAAGGTACGTACAGTAATTACTAATTAAGGTAAACTTTCCACTTGTTTCTATTCATCTTAAAATTATTATGTTTTTTTTCTGAATTCTATCAAATTAAAAACATTACAAATTAATGTTGTATCGGGTTTTCATCCACGTGTAGGTACGTAAAGGTATGTAACACCACTTAACACTACAGGTGGACCAAAACCCCAAAACCAGATACATCAGAATCGGTCTACGAAAACCTTTGTCATCTCATAACATATAGTTTTCTGAGACGTTGCGTATAATAGTAATTTTCTATAATACTGTGCGTGATATTTTCTATAAAGCTAGTTATAATAAATATTTATATAATGTATTTGTGCGGTGTTGTACGTATGATTGTGTGAGTGAGCATGTAAAGTGTAAACATAAATAGTACGTATGTACATTCATAGGTGACTCGTAGTAAATAGTTTAGCCCCTTGAACAAATCGAGTAATATTAGTTGGATAGCTCACAAGTGAGATACCAAAATGGCAATATCGGAATAGCATTACATTCATCTAACGCCTTTTTCTAGTAACGTGTAATGCTTCATCTGCTGAACAATAAAAGAACAAAAAGAAAAGAAAAGTCTAGTAAAGAACACGATTTGAGGTCAGATTACAGCGTGGTAGGTTGGTTCTAGTAAACATATTTTGCAGTGAATGAGAGCAAACTTACAAGGTCGGTAAACAAGTTGTCTCTGAGAAGTGAAAACATCCTTGGCAAAATATTGTAATGCCTTGTAATTACGTACGGTTATGTATTCATGTTTCTCTGTCTCTGGTTGTATTGCAATATAATAATATACATAATTGGTGAAAATATGTATTAATATTTTTTAAGATGATTATGAATTAATGTGAGAGATCATTGGAAATCTTAGCTACGTGCGTGACATATACAATGCGACATAAGACATGCCACACATTATGAGAGAGTAGAGAAATATCATTGCATGATTTTTTCTCTTTGTCCTGCACAGCATGTGTAAGTGCAGTCTTTCTTGCAACTTTGAAACTGACTGCATGCTTCTGTCCACTGTAAGTTGCACTACCTAGTGAAGAACACTTGCTCCTGCAAAGTAGCACACTGAAATATGGTGGCAATTCGAATTAAAATATTGCTGGACTTCAATGTGGGCAGTGGCGTGGCGAACTACTAAGAGTGATCGGTGCCTACAATATTTTAACTATACCCACCCCCTACTTTCGTGGGCAACAAGGGGGTCTGGGGGCGTGCCCCCAGTTTAGCCCCGCAGGGATTTTTTTCAATTTTTATGATCCTAGAATGGATTTGGTGCGTTTTACCGGCAATTCATATGATTTTATAGATGTTGATAGCCTCATTTTTATGTTATGAAATTTTAATGAAATGGCTGAATTTTTTTCTGTTGAACTCATAAAACCGACGGTTTATCATTTTTTTAGTCTTCCACAGTTTAGCCCCGCAGGGAATTTTTTTCAATTTTGGTCATCCTAGAATGGATTTGGTGCGTTTTACCAGCAATTATTATGATTTTATAGATGTTGATAGCCTCGACATTGTTATGTAATGAAAATTTAATGAAATCGCTGAAAATATATATTTTTTTGTAACTCATAAAGCCAACGGTTTGTAATTCTTTTTTGTCTACCTCAGATTAGCCCCGCAGGGAATATTTTTAATTTTGGTGATCCAAGAATGGATTTGGTGCTTTTTACCGGCAGGTAATATGATTTATTAGACGAGTGAGCAAAGCGAATGAGGATTACTATTCAAGATAAACGGCGCTTATCCTGTGACTCTGTGCGTGTGTGTGCTAAATAATGTGAACTATAAAAAATCAGCCGAATCGTTGAACAGATTGCGCTTATGTTTTAATTGTTGAACTCATAAAGCAAACGGTGTGTTATTCCTCTTCGCCTCCTCGTAGCGGCATAGCCAGAATTTGGGAAAAAATACACATTATGAAAGTAATCAATGAAGAATTTAGTACCTACAAGAGGACACCGGGGGGGAACCCGGGGGCCTTCCCATTTGAAAAGAAATTGTATGTCCTAGATCGTTAGATAATCTGTGCATTTTTGAAATCAATTTGGTTATTTTGTTCGTTTTCTCCGTTTATTGGCAGAGCCATTATTTGGGATTTAGGAAAACTACTGAAACGCATAATAATGAAAACTAGGGGCTCCGTGGGCTTGCCCCCGGGAAAATGATTATTTATGGTTATTTGGTACAATTCTGTGAGTTTTGAAGAAACACTTTGTTTGTAATATTTGAAGAGAAAAGATACAATTTTATTCTTTTACGGACAAACTTACTGTCTCGATTTCATTGAAATCAATGCATTTTTATCTAGAAATTGTACTGAAAATACTTCAATTCAAATAGGTCCAAGAATGTTCTTCTTATTGTATTCACGACGTCGATAATCCTGCTTCATATCATAAGACGGTAATTTAAAAATTAAAACAGAAAACTCGAAAATGTTCTAGACTTCCTCCATGCCACCAGCTGTTATTTAATTTATAAATTCCTCAAATCAATTTATTCAATCAAATGAAATAAGTTATAGTATAATGAACGTGCCTATTCATTTAGCAGAATTGTTGAATTGCTACCTGTTATTAGTTGAGTTGAGAACTACTGGATAAATATCCATCATGCATGTTGTCTGCACTTTTACTAAAAAATCATGATTCATGACAAACTTTTACAACGGTCCAGTAACACTCTAAGTAAGTAAAGAGCTGTAGCCATACATTCAGTAGGTGTGATTATAACAATTAAAATAGTCATATAAAGTATATAAAATATTATGTTTCATTAAAAAGTAAGGGGTGGGTGGGTCGTTAGGGGACCACCCACCCACCCCTTTTGGTATCGGTGCCTGGGCTCCGATTTGGTATGTTCGCCACGCCTCTGAATGTGGGTACATACATGTTAGAGTAGGATTCAGCCTAGATTGAACGACCTTCAAAGTTGCATTTGTTTAAATCGGCATAACCAACACAGGAAAAATAAAATTGCTAGCATCATTTTTCTACTCCGTGCGCTGCATGCGTGTGGCGAGGTGACGAACTAGGTGTATGTCAACAGACCATTCCAAACGTTGGAGGTTATGTTTCATTAGGATACTGTCATTGCGTGTTATGTTTTGTCATCGAGTTGTTTTGGATATCAAAATTCTTTGTCTTATATTATTGTTATTTTATTTAAATCAACACGATTCTATTTGCATAAAAATTGAACTAGGCCCTAGGGCAAGGATACTATTATACTCTTCGTTCTAGCCTAGCCTAGGGCCAGGCCTAGTCTATGAAATTTCTCTTTGGCGGTTGGGGGGGGGGGGGGGGGCAAAAGCCTAGGCCTAGCTTCAATATGCAGCCTAGGCTTGCTAGATCTAGTCCTATACATTGATAAAACAGGGAAATTCTTGTGATATCTGTTCAATTTGGGGAAACTAGGCCTAGCCTAGCCTAGGGCTAGGTAGTGTAGCCTAGGCCTAGGCCTAGTATTTATGGCCCTACCCACCAAAAGGAATATTAAAAGTATTTTTTCTAAAAGCCTAAGGTCTATAACCGTTGTCTTGTGCGTATTTACTGTTTAGGTACCTAGGCCCTACCTTATTGGTTGGCTTACTAGACTGTTTTTTCCCGCCGGCCCTATTAGAGCATGGCTTAGTAGCAAAGTCCTACTTTACTTCAACATAAGACAATTGATAGACCTACTTATTTAATCAATACTTAGGCTAGGCCTACATAACATTAAAATATTATTAATTAATAATTAGTCAAGCCCAGAACTCAGAAGAGCAACCAAGTAAAGAAATTGGTCAGAAACAAGATTAAAGCAGACGACGTAGGCTAGGGCCTATCTGTGATGTGCAGACGACAGGCCTTTAGTAATATTTTAGCTGATTGTATGAAAGTGGTATTGGGAAGATCGCTCATTGGTCAATAAATAAAACCATTGTTGTCAACTGTGAAAACGAATAATGACTTGACATTTGTTTGTTATTTATTACTTTCAATGAATTTGATCGTCCAGATTACATTAAATTAATCTTGTAAGCAATAATTTAGTATTTTTATTTAATAATGCACCGTGTATAATTCATTATTTTTTTTAAAAGTACATTTTCAATAAGACCTCCAATTTTGTTCTAGTGGTTAACATGAAAAATGGCCGCCAAAAAGTGTCAAAAGGTCATTCAAAGTTGTGTGAATCGTACTCTATACATATTTCTCCTTACTTTAAGTTAAAGGGGCTATTACCACCTAAAGTAATGTCGTACCTGTATTCTTCAAACAATTTAAGCTTTTTGATCCTGAAATTTGCAAAAATGTTCGTTTTGGTGAATTTTTTTAATCGGTTTTACCTAGGGATATGCACATTGATACTTTTTTCATTATCGATTATCAAAATGGTAATGTCATCGATATTATCGATAATTTCGATATCACCAATGAAGTCTGTTCCGACCTATAAGTGGAACCTCAAGTGTGGCAAGTGTAAGTCAAAACTCAAAACGAAACAATCACGTTCCGTTTACTGCCTGGCTGTCTTTGATGTCATGTGTTTGGCTTCCGTTATCGACTGATGGCTCATTTCCAAACATAAATCTCGGGTGTGACACCATCAGTGCAGCCATGGTGCATGGCACAACGTGAGATAATTATTATTATTATTATTATTATTATGTCTCTATTTGCAACAGGCAATGTAGCCCACTAGTGCAAATTTAATAGAGAAGGGAGGAGGGGAAACCCGGTACCGCACATAGCCTACTCCTACCGAAAAGTACCAAGGGGACCAACGGCTTTACGTCCCATCCGAAAGGACGGTGAAACTTTTTGACAGTCATATAGGTTCCTCCACTAACCCAGACTGCCGAGCAGACGGCGCCAAGGAGAACGAAGCTGTCACACAAGCTTACGAACTCTAGTCTGCTCTAGCCAGCGATATACGTGTGTTTCAGGGCAGAGCGGCGACCCACTCAACCCCTGACCACGCCCGATGTTGCTTAACTTCAGTGTTCGAGTGGGAACTGGTTAAACGACCGCGGCTAAATCGCTGGCTTCTTTGTCTTTGGAGTTTAGTTCGTGCCACTTTTGACAAATTATTTGAATTTCGATAATCGATAATGAATTTTGGTTATCGATTATTGAAATTATATCCACTATTAATTATGGATCGATAATATCAATTATCGTGTGCATCCCTAGTTTTACCCCGTTTTTTTTCCACATAAATAATAGATCATCATACACATTTAAAATATGCCTTTAGAAAATTGTGTCTTGAAGCTGTGCACAAATATACACTCAAACAAACAAAAATAGCTTTCCGAAATTGCATCCCCTCTATGGTTATCCGCATATTGTGACCAAAACACTTGCACAAATTACAGAAACAGAATGTTTGGGATTCACAGAAGATGTAATCAAGTATGTCAATGATTGCCAATATTTTTATTTACCAAAATCCTCCAAGGTCACAGAGCATAAAGATCTTTCTGTTCTTTCTTATGGAGATTTTTGCCGGTGGGACCTAGCTAAAAAATTATCAATTTTTTTCCTGTTACTTTGTAAATTCGTAACTAGTTAGCCTAAATGACAATATTTTTGTTAGTTTAACAGGTGAATACCCCTTAAAAAATAAATACACTTTACACCTACATATGTTACTTCTTTTGAACCAATGTAAATGGAACTTAATGTCTCAAAACATTATTGAACTGATGAAATTGTATAGTGTGCTATTCTCCATTCAGTGTTTGTGTACAGAAACACGGCACTGTCACCTGTTTGAAGGCAAAAACAAGTGTGACGATGGCTCTTAAGGTGGGACAGGACCTCGGTATAGTGGCCTACGTTGGTGGAAGGAGAAGCTAAAAAGAGGCCCTGGAGGTGGGACTTTACAAGTGTCACTCAAAATATTCGAAAATGAGCCGTCCAATACACAGTCGCAGTTGCCTCGTGTGGCTGTGACTACACAATGTACTGCAGAAGTTCTGAAAGCGCGCGTCTCAGTCAGCCAGCGTAGCGCCAGATCGTTCAACACTGCTACTCGGCTCATCGGGCTCACTCGTCGAACGAGTTAGAACAAGATGATAGTTCTTGGAGAGTAGGGTGGCTGAGTTAATTACATCAAACCGTATTTTGTTCAGACTCATATATTATATCAAAGGTAAAAGCTGATCATGTACATTATCAGGAAATATCAATATGGAATTATTGTTTGCTGTGAATGAAGAAAGATTTATAAAATTTCCTGACTAAAAATGTAGTGGATTCAAACCCACGTCCGTAATAGGTACCCGGTACCAGTACCGCCGTACCGGCATATAATGTAAAATACGTTGATGAAATACCTCATGAGATAGCTGGTAACTGCATTTGAACAAAGTGTTGTATGTATAAATTGCTTTGTAAGTATTAATTGTATCATTCAATTGTGGATGTTTATTGCGTTAGTTACGGAAGTACCATTTTATATATTATTTATCCATTTAATTTTGGCAATCATTCATTGGATAAATATGCAAATCCACCTCCTGATTAATTAAGCCCAGTGGCATATCCAGGGGGGCTTAAATATTATATTCTTCAAATCATCTAGGTTTAAGCAAAAAAATTAATTCATCTAGTCATTTTTGTAGACACATAATAACCACTTCAAAAATACGCATTTTCAAAAAATTGCTCGTGGACTTATGTCCCGTAATTAATTTTAAGGCTAATTCTTTGCAATTAGGTGTGGCTATCGTTGGAAAAGTTTTTTATTTACATTCTTGCACATTGGTAATGATAAACATAGGTGAAATACTATCTATAATATATAATAATCTATATTCTATGAACTCGTACATATGCCCGAACCCTAATAACTTCCACATAATAGAGATACATTTACAATCGTAAAATTGTCCCCGCTCGGGATTCACCACCGATTCATCACGATCGGAGTACGACTGGTAAAAAGCAAGCAAGCAAATCAAACAAACAAACACAGAAAAAAATAACAGCCAAACTTTCTTCTCCACTTCGCTTGACACGTTACGCACTTCCATTGAGCAGGTCATGGAGTGGGTACCCCCCCCCCCTGCCCCACACCGCGCAATTGGTGATCCATTCGCGATGTCTTTGATGTATACTGTATAGTCTCTCGCGTCTGCACTGCGCATGCAACGCGACGTTGACCGCTGAGTCATAGCAATGGTCATAAATAAAACACATGTCCCGACAGTCGACACAAACAGTAGATATGGACACAGGGAAATAAAAAGACGTCATTTGCGAGAATATTTAGGCTAATGTAATAGCAACAATCGACGACTACAACAATGAATCAAATGAATCGAAACTAAGAACAAGCCACCCCACAGGTTGTTCGGGACGTAAACAAACTAAACAATGCAAAGTTATACATATGAAAATTGGTGGGGGTCAGTATGCAGAAAACTTGTAATGACCGATATGACCGTTGTTTGTTCACATACAATAATGATAGGTGCCCGTTTTTTGTAACTATAGAAACTAAAAAACAATCTTCTACAATGTATGTAAACATATAATGCTATAAAATATAGTTTATAATAACATATTATAGATTATTTATATGAAGCTCCATTTTATGCGTTATGAAAACTAAATGTTAGGAGGGTGTTGCTTTATTTTAATCGCTTCTTCGTTATTCATTATAATCTGTAAATCTCACTTCCACACTATAAATACATAAATTCACTTTGCCCCGTGACCGCATCGTTGCATATAGCTCGGCATTATGAATTTGCACGCAATTAAAACAATTGTTGCAATGAACATTTTGACTAAGTTGTGCAACGATGAAGTAACGGGACAAAGTGAAGTTATGTTTTTATATTGAGCACAAGTAGAATAATCAGAAGCTTGGCCCTTCTTTGAGATCACAATGCCTCTAGATTGTATTGTTTTTGTAGATAGGAGTACAAGTGTGTACGCTTTGTGATAGCCTATACACGTTCATTCCCTTGAAATATATCAATTATCAAGTTTCAAGATTCAAAATCTGTTTAGTGAATGCATACAATAAATTAACATTTTACCAAAAATTATACGTGTTCTCATGTTAACTATTAATTGCTATGTAAAAATAAACACTGCATTATTGGTCAACCAAGCATGATTGTCGCAATCAACCACTATACTAAACTTGTCTACAATGCTGCACCGTCCTCCCGGATGCGGAATACCTTATTCTAGATATCCATGCGTAATAGTACCGATTCCAAGTAAAAACGTTATTTACTCAAATTGGCGAGAAATATTTTCTGTTTCGGAATTGTTTCTTTAATGTGTATTTTTGTTTGGAGATTTGCATCTAATATTATCTGAATGGACTACTTTTGAAGAATGACAATAATGTGTAACTATTTCAAAAAGTTAAAAACACCCATATGCGGCCACTCACACGGTCAATGTGGTAAAAGCCTAAAGTTTGCTCTCATATACATTACGTGATGAGGGCTCGAACAATGAAATTCTGTATAGTTCATAATCAACGCCCTGCAATGCACAACCCGCCACTGCATGACGTAGTGCAGTGGAACACCATTTCAATGAGTTCAAGAGAGCAGTAAACAAAGTGTATTTTAAATTTTTCATATGCTCCAAAAAATTTACCTGTCTTTGTCTGTTTCTTGTATAATCTAGGCTAAATATAATATATATTCAAATGATGTGTGCAAAACTACAGAACGGACAGAGTTTGTTGTTCTTAATATGGTTATTGTTACAGAATTTGTTATGTATAATTGCATGACACAATTAACATTATAAACACATAATAATTAGTGAGTGACTAGAAAATACGTAAAAATGTAAGCAAAGATTTGTCATTTACACACATCGTCGGGACTCGGGAGTGATTAAAAACGCGCGATGCACGGCCTTGAGAATGTCTTTCATCAGACTTGCTGGCAGTAAGTCGAGGGGAGGGGGGAACTATTTAGATTTAATGCGTTTATCTGTGTGTTTTTAAATACGCAGCGATCCTTGCTGTTCTAGAACGAAACAAATAATGTGGACAGTGGATAAGTCAATGCTAATATTGCTTGTACAGTGTATGGATTTTAATTTCTAGCGTGGATGTGGAAAGTTGATTATTTCTGGGTGTATGCCCACAGTCCCACACTGTTTTCACTGTTTTTCTATGATTATATCAACGCTATCACACACCAATAATAAAATAGAAGTACTAAGTAGACCGAATTAATGACGCCGTCTCCAAATCTCAGTTGGTTGGATCATCAGCCCAGACAGCGGAAGACTGGAGTTCTATCCTTGGTTGATACAATTTCTATATGTTTCTGTTATCAAAGGCTAAAACTCGGGAATTTCAAACAGATTAAACATTCCTTGTTACAAATAAACGCTACACATTAATCCACCACGGAACATTATTTGCATTTTTAGATTGCAAATGCGCTATGCGCACAACAAAACGAGTTTCTTGTAACGTGGCTAATCCAACTGACTAATAAAGAAACCCGCAACCAAAGAACCAAATGATCCGGGTTCGAGCCAAAACAAGGCAATTTCAATTCGAATCTTTGAATCTTTATAATTTGTTTAGTACCATATTCACAAAGATTGCGTTACATTTTTAAAGGTAACTATATTTTCACATGCGTGCGGCGTGATCCAATTATAAACAGATGGCCATTGAAAATCATACTACCATATTTTAGTATTGCTTTCCATCGAAGATATATACATATACCTCTATTATGATTTTGATATGTACTTGTTCTCATTGGGCTCATCTTAACAAAATTAATATTAACCTGTTGATTGAAGCAAAATCTTGCACACATAACTCAATATGTCTTACTGTTGCCGTGTTCTCTAACAAACACGTATTAGGCCTTTGCATTGTGTGGTGTTCTGCATTAGTTAAACAGTTTCACTCGTGGCCAATCAAATTGTTTTTTCGAACATAAATAATTTCTCTGTCACTCAAAAACTCGTATCGCCAGAGTGCGCCACTTGCTGGGGCCGAAAAGGCCTAAAATAGCTGCAAAACATGCATTCGTATTTCAGTAGTTTAGCTGTAACTACACATACGATTTTGATAATTTTTTTTTTATTTTGAAGATAAATGCTGAAATAAGGACTTGTGTGATGTACTTTTTCCATGATTTTTTTTGTAATTTTTTTATAAAGCTCTAAAGTGAAGGTAAATTTTCAAAATAAAGTCCAAGTTCGCAATTTTTTATAAGACCATATTACATGCAAATTGGAAAATCGACATCACACAAGTTCTAGTAAATTTAATCATGAATAGAGTAAAAAAAAAATTATGCCGATATGACAATTGTGGACCGAGTTCCAACTGAAATGCGGGGACACTGCATCGCGCCGATATTATAGCTACTCCTGTGCAACCTTAAGAGAAATAATACACATCACACATCACTACCTTTCTTACTAAACTCTCAGAACTACACGTGTTAAGATTTTCCATCATTGGCTCAACTTGAATGTGTTGTTTTCAATATTTGTTTGATATCCCTTATGCAGCCAGAAGAGCATTAAAACCCTACACTTGCAGTACCAAAATGTTTAAAGAGAAAGATGCATAGTGGACCAAATAGGCTGATGTGAATCAGTAAACGTTTTGTTTATGCTTAGTTTTAACCCCTGTTGAACATAACACAAACAAACAACATCTTATTTATTTTCATATTGTATTTGTGTTGTATATCCACTATGAATGAATAGTGTCCAAGCTTTCACGGTAGTCACAGGTCAGTGGAGTTGAGTTAGGTGTGCCACCAAGTGTACAGGTCTAAATCCTGCATCTTGCAATCTTTGGTCACCACCCTTGCTTATCTTTACGTATCTCAAATAGCACATTGTTTAGTTACTAAAGGTAACGAACACTGAGTAGATGTACTGCATGGAGAGGTGCTTACAAAATTCCATAGACATTTATTGTAGTTTAGGTGATGTGTAACAAAGATTTGTGTCATGTTGTGTACAATTGTATCTTAAATGAACAATCCTTAGGTTATTCTTTCTTCATTTACTTTAGTACAGAGTTGCCACTTTCAAGGATTTTATCCTTTTCTCAGGATTTTTAGAGTGTCTCAAGGATGACAGGATTTTGGGCAAAATCTTAGGATTTTCTACTGTCTTTAAAAAATACATTAAATTAATACATTTTTTAAATTCGGCCAAAAAAAGCAATGTAGACAGTAAAAACACATCAGGTACTAGTAAAAATAAACATGTGACTGCATAGGCCTAACATTTACCGCAAGTGGTAGTTATGGTGAGTAGGCCTAAAAGTAAAACGTTAAAATATATTGGAAGAAAATTCTGATTCTTATGCGTTTGTCTGCACGTAATTTTGACTAGATTCTCGAAAATCAGGCTGGCATAACATATTTTGGTATGAAACCTGAAAATTTGTAACATTCCTTCGCGGTTATAATACGCTAATGCTGAATAACTGTTTTCAAGGATTTCTCAGGATTTTTTAAGTATCTTTCAAGGATAAAAAATTTGACTTGGTGGCAACCCTGCTTTAGTATACTAAACAAAATTGGGCATAAAGCTATATTGTCCTGGCATAATGTACCAAAAGTACAATACGCGGTTTATATTTCTATAAACTATTTTTGTCGCAACTTATCACTAGGTAAACAGTAATAATTCCACTCTGTTGATGACAATGCTATCAGACTTGATTTCAAAGTACACATTGGATATTCCCGTTGCTGTTGACATGACTAAAAACTAGGTCTCGTTCAGTGCTTTATGCTGAAACGCACACAGACGACCAACCCAGATTTATTTGTAGATGTAGGGGTAGTTCATTATGGGATCTTCGAGTATGGTGTGGAGCCAAGCACTAAGAAATGGATTAGTATAATCATTTGGATACAGTATTTGTGTATTATGAGATGAGTTACATTTTCCTGGAATACGATTGTACCTAAATTAAATTACAAGGTTCTTTGATATAGAAATGTCTCTGTTTATTTAACATATAGTTTAAAACTTAGGTGGATAACGCTTTTGACTGAGGATATCTCCTCATCCAATAATTCCATAACCAAGCAAAGTGCGGGCAAAATGAATTCACCTTAACATTGTCATTGGAAAGAGGGTTTGTGAAAGGTTTTCTTAGTATACAAAATGGTTTTGAAAAGGTTTTCCTTGGTCAAAATGCAAATTCTTGGATTTAGTCCAATACATTAGTGAATATTCCTTGGACATTGCCTCTCTCCTCACTCCAACTAGGTAGGGTGTACTATATAGTAAGACATCTGAAGAGTGGCAAGCTGTACTTGGGAATGTTCTACCTTGTTGAGTCCCCCCTCTGACCTCGTGTTGCTCCTCAGGTGTTTGATGACGTCGCCGTGGAGATCACGATGGCGCTCTTGCAATACTTCAACAGCAATCCGTGCGAGGAGAATCTCTTCCGGGCGATGAAGGCGCTCGCACGGTTCAGCCAGATCTCTCCGCAAGACGTCCCGCAACTCATCCAGATGATCGGACCGGAACCGGCCAAGTTCCGCGGAGCGTCCGAGAGGGTCGACGAACAGATCGCGCTCGTCTCAAAACGAATACGCTGAAGCTTGAACGTTACATTTTTCTTTTCGGAGACTGATTTGACCTTTTTTATACACATTGTTTTGTTTTTCCTAGTACCAGTAAAACCCCTTTATTTCAGATTTCAAGCAACCCAAAAATCTTGGTTTGAATCACAACATATTATAATTATATAGGTACCTAATTAAGAGAAAATTTAAATTGACATTAAACAACCTTAGTCTACTCGAAGTTACTAGCTGAATTGCTTCTAATGTCTACTTACACTTACATCCAATCTGTTCTCTACTTTATATCCACTTTGAAGTATAAAAATACATTTAAATTAAATTTGGAATAAAGTGGTTTTACTGTGTGTTAATGAAGTTTTGTGAGAAGATGCTTTATAAAATGGATCAGGCAACTATAGTTAATGATGTTAATGGGGGCCATTGACACATTCATAGGCATTTAAATAATATGTGATTGCACATGGTATTAGAATGGAGAACTGTAAATTATCAATTGATTTGAATATCTGTGGGATCGTTGCTTACACGATTCAATTTGTAATAGTATCATGTTATGCGATTAAACCTTTTGTGTACCATAATAATATTCAAGTTGTTTATGTAGCTGTCAGAACACGCTCACTAAAGGTAACGAGTTATCTTGGAAGGAATATTTACAATAGTGACCATAACAAATGTGTTTTGAGATTGTATCTCGTCGGGATCGTTGGACTCATTGAATGCGGGGCGATTCTCTGAGGTCCGTGCTAAATGTGATAGTAACGCCACGGTGTTAAACATGCAACCGCATTAATTCTAAATTCAACACAGCTCTTGGAGAATCACCCTGCTCGTCTGTGTTACTAGAAGCAATGGGAGGGGGTTGGAGGGGGGGGGATGAAGCTATATGAAAAATTAAATTGACATAGCATTTGTTTCTTGTTCTGCTATTTTGCCATCTTATTTATAAGATGATCTATTGAAATATTATGTAAGAGACTTAACAAACATATTTATTATTTATAAAAGCTGTTATGTATTTATATTTCTTATTAACACCAAGTGTTGTTTTTTTTTTTTTTAGAAATTTTAGAATGGTAACCCTCTTGTCTTTTAAGTTATTTCAACAGCTTAATAATTCTTTTTTGTAAATGCCAAATATGTTGAGTTTAATATAATACCACTGTCTTCTGATTTTTAAATTCCTTCCTTATCTAGATGGTTCAAATATTTATTTTGTATTGTCTGGACCAAGGTTCAGACTCTAGTTATAATAGCAGCGCTGCTAAGCTGAAATAAAGTCGATAAATTACCGCATTCTTGTGTGATTTCATCACCTTCCCTGATACGTTGTTTCCTACGTGCATATCAACGCTGGCTCTCGCATGAATGGCACGGCTGTCAACAAGGTAATCTCGTGTGTTTACTTTAGGGATTCCAAAACATCCGAGACCTTTGTTCTTGAAAACCTGGATGTGTCCTTCAGCTCTCAGCAGGTACACACCAACTCACCTGATTTGCAGTCAAGTTTAATCCTACCGTAATTTATAAATAGTCCTTGTGCAGAGATATTTATTAGTTCTGCTTTAGCTCTGGGAGGGAGAGGAGGCTGTGAGTGCTACACCACACGAGTTTAAACAGTAAGTTCACTTATCTTTATTATCGTTTTGGTTTCTTAATGTTTATCCTATTCAGGTCATGCACCCCAGTGCACTTGCTGCCATTCCAAGAACCTTGGCCTTATCAGTAAGGTGTTAAGAAAACATAACATATTACCGTTACCTGCAGGGTGTGTATTTTTCTTAATTTTACAAAATAAATAAATAATGATAATCATTTTTTATTGAATTTTTTTTTTTAAATCTCATTTTAAAATTAACATACCGAAATGATTTTATGTTACCTATGTGATATTATTTAAAATTTAAATGAATAATGTCAGTGTTTAAAAATTGTCTTAGCAAGCAATTGAGATACTAGACACATCCCTTAAAATGTATCTGTTTTTGTTAAGAGTCGACTATACCAATTTAAAACTTTGGGGAACTATTCCTGCTTCCAGTTGTCATCCGATCGATATGTAATTTTGCATAATTGTCAAGAAAGGATATGGTCACTCTTCTATAGTAAAAGATTACTAAATATTGTTAGAATTCCGAGATTAATTAATTTTGATGATTTTACAAAAATACATATTTTTATGTATTTAGTTTTTTTTTGTGATTGTTTAAAAAAAATATGCCACTATAGAAGACTGTATATACATGACCATAAGCTATGTGCAAAGTCTGATTACAATCTGATAAAAACTGGCTTCAGGAAGAGTTCCAGAAAAAATCACTACTATTGCAGACTAATACTTGTTTGCATCGATGCAACTAAATGGATGTTATGAATATGTGCATGTCTCAGTAGCCCATGATATAAATCAAAGATTCAATTATTATAGGCAAGTCAAACAGGTTATTAAAACTTTGTAGAGCATAACCGTATCCACAATATTGTCCTCCTGCCTTCGAGAGTAACTTGTACTAAGGTAGCTACGTAGTGAGGTAGTTTATCCTGTAGTATTCTGTATCCCACACATAAAAAAAAACTTGTAAAAATACAGCCAAACCTTACACACTCAAAAGAAATGAGATCTAAAAAAAGGGCCAAGCTCATCTACCCTTCCACATTTGCGCAATCTTAATTCATAAACGTACAGTGTCCCGTAAGAACAACCTTGATTCTTGAAAAGCTTGGCAAATAGAATATGCAACTAGTATTTATTTAAACATAATAGTTCATCCAAATTCCTTTCTTCTTATTAATTTAAAAACGTAATGGTCATGCAAGTTCTATTTTGCCAAGCTTTTCTAGGATGTTGTTACGGGACACTGTACGTTTATGAATTAAGAATGCGCAAATGTGGAAGGGTAGATGAGCTTGGCACTTTTTTAGATCTCATTTCTTTTGAGTGTGTAAGGTTTGGCTGTATTTTTACAAGTTTTTATTATGTGTGGAATCTCATTAGTCACTCATTACTTTTTCAAGTTCCATTGCAAAATGATTTGTTAAAATATAATAATGTTATCAAAGTCGATTTAATTGATGTGGTATTACCAATTAACAATAGAATGTAAAATATCTAGTGACCCAAAGACTTGCTTTTTGTAAACAATGTAGGCGATCATCGTCACCTATAGTTACTTGTTGATTGTATGCCTGTATAAGGCTTATATTAAAACCTTTATTTGGAAGCCTTCCAGCAAACTTATTTAACTTTTTCTATCAAAAGGCCCTATATCACTATTACCTTAATGTCCATGTAAAATACTAGGAAGCTTCGCAAACGCTTTTTCAGGCGCGTTGTTGGATGAGCGTAATTTTTTAAAAACGAAAAAATCGTAAAATTGCGATTTTCATGAGAAATAATTTTTCGATTACGCTCAAATTTCAGAGAATATATTAATTCATAAAACTAAGCTTCTGTGAAAAAATCATTACAATCGGATAAAGCATGTAGGTGCTATTCGTCGAAGAAATTTAAAAAATCGAAAAAAATCGTACAGTTGCGATTATCACGAGAATTTTTTTTCGATTGCGCCCAAATTTTACACGAATATATAAATTCATAAAATAAAGGTACTGTGAAAACATCATTACAATCGGATAAAGCATGTAGATGTTATAAGCAGAAGAAAGTTTAAAAATCGTAAAATTGCGATTTTCATGAGAAATAATTTTTCGATTACGCTCAAATTTCACACGAACATATTAATTCATAAAATAAAGGATATGTTCAAAAATCATTATAATCGGATAAAGCATGTACGTGTTTTAAGAGAAGTAAATTTTCAAAAAATCGTAAAATTGCAATTTTCATGAGAAATAATTTTCGATTATGCACAAAAACGTGACAGTTCTAAGTTCAGAGATTTCGAAGGTCTCCAAAAAATTTCATCGTCATTGGAGTATTGGTTTAGCCGGAATCGTGTTAACAGACAGACAAAAAGAAAAAAAAAACATACCGGATTTTTTTCTCCAGTGTAGTAGAATGGAATCTTCGCTACGCTCATCCAATCAACGTTGTAGCCCCACTCGTTTGGTCAGAATCACTTGCCAATTGAAACTGACGAATTAGACAGTAGTAGTAGTTAGTAGTAACTAACACCATGAAAGTGATTTTGAACATGTTTTAAGTTATTTTTTTCACCAAGAAGGAATGTTCTTACACCAACCAAATTTGGCATGTGTTGTCGGGTACCCAAATCACCTCGATTTTGATAGTTATCACCCCAACTCTGCTTGATGCATAAGATGCCTGAGTGTGTAGCGCACCGCGGCTTGGCTGCGGTGCCCTAACGGGCACCTAGATCAGTCTTATTGAAGCCTAAGTATTTAAGAAATTGACATCAACCACATGAATCTTCAATTATTTAAAGCAGCTGTTTATGCCAGTTTATCAACATGACTCATTTGTCAATCTTGTCACCTTACCACCGTTTCGCCAGTTTTGTATTTTATAATCTCATTTATTTTCTTCATTCTTCTTGGTCTTTCAGCCATTTTTTTTATACATTTTTGTTATTCAAGTTTTTATTGTTGTATTTGTAGTAATATATTAATTTTGAAGTACTTGTTCATGTATTTAATTATTTGTATAACGTTAACGTGTTTGTATTGTTTTAAATTGTATTTTTAAATGTTTAGTTTTTGTTACCCAACACTTGTGGGGTAATACCTGTTGTTGGAGATTAATAAATTAAATTTAAATACCTCAAGTAAAGCAGTTGCGATGGTGTCCACTGAAGGTGTCAATACACTTTCTATTTTTGAAACATAATAAGTAATAATTATGCATTAGTAGAGACGGACAACAAACACGAAGGTAATTATCTTCCTCATTACAATTCTAAAACACTCCAAATTACTTAACTGCATTTCAAACAATACTTTCCCAGTCAGTTGAGTTGGGGCAAGGGTTCATCACGGCAAGGGAAAATCGTTTGCAGAAAAGTACACACAGATAGTTATAGTTAGACCTATAAAGTTTGTAAAAAATCATTTAAATCCTATTTATTTTAATTTTACCTTTGAGTGGTATCGTCTAAAAGCTAAAAAATTATATTCTTCTTCTTTTTTATTATTTCCTTCATTTCTTGATGATTTTTTTTTAAAATCACATTTTTAATATAGGTCCTGCTACCAGTTTTTAAATCTGTTGTCAGAACTTGTTAAATTATTATTTTAATATTATATTATTTCTAAATATCTCAATTTTCTGAACTACAGTTTATTATTGTGTGTGCATACTAACTTGCATTTATTGTCCTTCTTGGTAAATCAGTTTTTATTACTAAAACAGGGAGACAGATAAATAAAATAGAATCATTTCTCCCGCTCTATTTGATGAAGGCAACATGTAGCACAGTCTTAAACCATTAATAATTATTTCAGTGGCCAACAAAGCAGACGAAGAGGCTTCAACCTCCAGTAAAGACGACACAATCAAGATGAAGAGCCGGGAAACTCTCCTGACTCAAAGTAAAAACATTCTGTTCCGTCATGTGACCATCTTGAACTGGCTCCCTGCCTACTCGAAGCTGGACGCGTTCTCCGACGCCATTGCCGGCTTCACTGTCGGCCTCACGATGGTGCCCCAGAGCATAGCGTACGCGGCGCTGGCGGGCCTAAGCGCACAGTACGGCCTGTACTCTGCCTTCATGGGAAGCTTCATCTACGTCTTCTTCGGCACTGATCAAGGAGGTCTACATAGGACCCACCTCTCTCATGGCTCTCATGGTGCTAGAGTGCACTCAGAATCTGTCGGTTGACTTTGTTGTCTTGCTGGCTTTCCTCGCTGGCTGTGTAGAGTTCCTCATGGGAGTCCTCAACCTAGGTGAGTCATCAAGGAGGTCTACATAGGACATGGTGTTAGAGTCCACCACCTTAGACCTTCAGTCACAAATTGGAACTAAACTCGGGAAACGCTAAAGTCGTTGCTAGTCGAGTGAGCGAACCGTGTGTTGAATACCCGGTAACATTGATTAGACGAGTGAGCGAAGCAAATGAGGAAATTATAACGCCACTTGATCGGGTCTTCGTCGTGACTCATGTGCCTCTCTGTTTGTTTGTTTGTTTGTTTGTTTGTTTGTTTTTCTGTCCCATACGGCCGAACGACCAAACAGATTGAGCTAAATTTGAAACAGACATCCGTGACCACGTAACTGAGAACTGCTAACAAAATGAGCAAAATCCGTTGCGATTTAAACCTACAAGAAATATTAAATTGAAAAATATGGTTGAAATGTGTAGGTTTCATTAAACAACCATGCATTTGTTCTAGGAGGTCATTTTTATCGAATCATTTTTGTCAGGCTGTGATTACATGCATAGCAGTGACCAAGGTGTATCGAATTTTGCACGCTCAAGGTTCCCCTAAATTCCGCTGGGAGATTGAGCAAACCTTGCAATCTTACTCGTATTTCGTACTGGCTATGTTTTCCATAGTATTGTGTGCATTTCAAAACATGTTTTACAATTTTTTAAATACAATTCGGAAATAAAAAAAACTTTCCCGACCGGGAGTTTGAACCTAGGTCTTCCACATTTCGGGTATAAGGGCGCCTTTGCCAACTAGACTAGGATAAGTACTCCAAAGTCATTGTTAGACGTGTGAGCGAGTCATGTGTTGAGTACCCGGGAACATTTGAATTTAAGTTTGTATAATTGATAGGGTTTTGAGTAAAAGCGCAAGTCAACTGTAAGGCCGTAAAAATGTACCACCATTGAGTATAGAACCTTTTCTATTCCCAATGGTAGGCCTCCCCACTAGAGCCTTTGCTAGAGATGCCTAAGTAGGGGGTGCGCCACTCTAGCCTAATGCCTATGAGCTCATCAATTTTACAATTTTGATTCAATATTTGATTTCAATATCGTAATAATAAGAAAAAAAGAAAATGAACACAAATTTAAAAATTTGACTTTCCCCAATGACCAAATAGCTACGAATTCCAATCCTAAATTCTGGACCACCCACTCCAACAAGCAGTCACGTGATCTTGTGTCTGAGCACACGAGCAATGTTAATTCAGGACTGGCACCACCAGGACATCCCAGTTTGTTTGCATTTGAAAATCTGGTTTCTTTTTTGGCCATTGGATCGGCCCCCAAATACTTGACCAAACCCTAATTTTAGGGTACCCGCACACATCACTACTGAGTTTCATGTATACTTTTAAATTTTAATGTAATTTTTAAATGTCATGGAAATTTACTTTGGATGGTGAGCACTTTTTGGAACTTTTTTAAGGGTGCTTTTGACTCCGGACACTTACAGTGCAAATGAGTCCATCTAGCTTGCTTGTTGCAAGGTTTTCTTACTGGAGTGTATCTAGTGATCTATCTAGCTTGCTTGTTGCAAGGTTCTTAGTTTAGTTTAGTTGAGCGAGCGTAGCGAGCGTCTCCACTTGACTCTTATGGCTCGAATGTCTGTTTTTTTCTGTTACTGCTTCGATACAGGTCGCACCGTTTCTCTGATCGCCCTGAAATTTTTTACGCATGTACATACTACCTAGGCGGGTTGCTGTATAGTTTTTGAACAAAATCCGATCGTTGGTTATAATAAAAAATAAAAAAAAATGTTTCGATTGTTATGAAATTTTGCAGGGTCATTAAGTACGACATTCTCTTCTATTTACCAAATTTTCAGTTAAATCGGTCGAGACTTTACTTATTGGTATGTAACATTATGGGAATGTCGTACTTGGGTCGTTGTTGCACGTACCGGTGCTCGCTCAACAACGCGACGGTACTTTAGCGTTTTCCTAGTTTAGTTTATTCGGACATTTAAAATACAGGACATACAAAATACATGTAGAATACAGTATCGGGTGACAGATACGGGGATCTGTATTTGCCCTCTGATATTATAAAACTTAATGGTTAACCTAAAATTAGTACCATTGGAGTACTACTGGAGTGTATCTAGCTTGCTTGTTGCAGGGTTCCTGGTGGACTTCATCTCTGCGCCTGTGCGTTCCGGCTTCACATCGGCCACCGCCCTCATCGTGTCCGTGTCGCAGCTCAAGGGGTTGGTGGGACTGCGGTTCGCCTCCCACGGCTTCATGGACAACATCGTGCACCTCGTGAGCCAGTATGCCGACATCCGGCTCTGGGACACGATGCTCGGCCTCGGATGCTGCATCTTCCTGCTCAGCTTCAAGGTCATTTTAGTTTTATTACGGGTCAATTTCTTCTAAAACTAGTCAAACAAAAAGTTGTTACTACTCAGGTATATTTGGATGAGCATAGCAAAGACTTCAATTTGACTCCCCTGATTAAAAATGCTCGGGTAATTTTAGTTTGTTTGCACTCTACTATAAAAACGGCTGATCCGATCTTATTGAAATTTGGAGGGGACTTTCGAAAGCTCTAAACTTTGACCTGCCACGTTTTTTGGTACAATCGGAGAATTATTTCTTATGAATATCGTACTTTTAAAGAAGACTCTCCGGTTGCCACTGTTTCTCAAGTGTGCACTCTCTCTCTCCCCCCAGCTGTTGACGGCGATCCCCGTGGGGCCCAAGGAAGTCGAGCGGCAGACGAGATCTCAACAGATCATCAAGAAGACTCTCTGGTTTATCTCCATCTCAAGAAACGCGCTCATCGTTCTCCTCTCGTCAGTCATCGCTTACAAGTTTGTGTCGATTGGACCGTCGCCGTTCCTTTTGTCCAGGGGCGTCGAGCCTGGCCTGCCCCCCTTCGGATTACCGCCCTTCTCGGCACAGGTATAGGTCAAACAGGTAGTAGATGTATAATAGGTCCGTGCTTCAACTTATTATACATAATCTTTATTTTGGATTGAATCACAAAGTCAGATCACCCATTTGAAAAATACTGGAAATTGCCGAGAGAATCGTAGATGACTGTAGATTGCAGAGAAGTGACCTACGTACACAAATAATTTTTACTTAATTACCAATTAATTAATAATAAATTGTATTTGTTTAGTATTTTTTAAACAATTTAAATTTTGTGTTGTAAAATTAAATATTTATTTATGGTATGTATTGTAATTTGTGTATGTTAGTACATTATTTTACATTACTTATTTTAAATTCTTTGTTGTACTGAGACTTTTAAATATGTTTTTGTTTTTCAAGTAAATGAAGCAATACATCCAACACATTTCCTTCTAAATCAAATCAATATCAGTGTGACGTTTCACGACACATTAGTAGAGAGAGATATGTGAAAATAACAGTTTGGACTATGGACTCTGGATCTGCAAAGTAGATACCAATGCATTTCTGAAGTTAGTACCATTACCTAGTTTACAAGTTTACTTAAAAAATCCTTTCAAATCGGTTAGTACGGTACTCTAGGAATACGGTTTACTTTTTGCATTTTTGAAATCTCATCGTCAATAAATTGTAATTGATATCATTTTTGTAATCAATTTTAGGTTGGAAACACGACTTACACCTTCATAGAAATGTGCTCAGAATTAGGATCAGCCATCTTTCTCGTGCCTGTGGTAGCTACACTCGCTAATGTAGCCATTGCCAAAGCTTTCGGTGAGTTTTTCTTTTCTCCTAAAAACGCTGTAGGCTCCGTTACATATTTTGTTAAAATACTTTGTTTAAGACCCGACAGTAATACTTTGTTGTTTTGCTAGTTACTGGCAATAGTTTGTCTAAAGTCCTGACAGTAATACTTTGTTGTCTTGCTAGTTACTGGCAAGACCGTGGATGCGACTCAGGAGATGCTGACCCTGGGCATGTGCAACATCTTTGGCTCCTTCGTTCAAGCCATGCCCACGTGTGGAGCGTTCACTAGGTGAGTGTGAAACCTCTGACAACCATCTAAGTCTGTTCGATGAACTTGGACAAACCAGGCTCAAAATTATTGCAGTATGCATTCTAAAGCACTTTGAAGCTTAAGCGATTGTTGTATGGGATTGTGGTTATTGCGCTAATGTGGTTGTCGCAATGGAATACTATTTTCTGGGAAATAACATTTTCAACCGTTTAGCTGCAATTGTCAATACTTGAGCGCACGCATTTGAGTTGAGCCAAGCTCAGCGATCCCCCAATTTGTTTTCATAGCTTTGAGAGCATTGCATTGGGTACTCAGTGACATAAAATCACCAAATTACAATCAGTTTGGTGTTTAAAATCTAATCGGCCACATAACTGATTGTTCTGATTGTTAATCAGCATGGTATAGTATGGTAAAGCATGTTACAATTTCCTTGTGTCTTTCATTAATTTTTTTCAAAACCTGTTGCATATTTTAAGAAGCAAATTAGTTTAGCTTCTTATATAATCCAATCTTAGCATAAAAAAATGTATCTTCTACAAAACACTCCTCCGACATTTCCTACCAAATATTTGAATCTACATCTAAGTCTAAAGAGAGACAAATCGTCTCTTGGCAGATTTTGTATGATAATAATGTGTGTTCTGTGTAGGAGCGCTGTGAGCAATGCCAGTGGGGCCCGCACTCCACTGGTGGGCCTGTATTCCGGGACTATCATCCTTCTCGCGCTCAGCTTCCTCACCCCGTACTTTGCCTTCATCCCCCGAGCAACTCTGTCCGCAGTTCTCATATGCGCTGTCATCTTCATGGTCGAGTGGGAGATCGTTATGCCGTTGTGGAGGTCAAACAGTAAGCAATACCATCTCATTCTACCTCATAAGACACAAGCTGACCTTAACCGGACAATTTAACGCGAGCACTACCCAACACCAACTACAGAGGATGTGATAGTTAAACTGGCCAACTTGAAGGTGTTCTACAGTATATGCGGGAGTTTTTTTTTGCAAGTTTTATTTGATGACCAGAGCTCGGAAGTATGTACTTATAAATGTCCCTTTGGTATTTATATGATTTAAAGACTCACTTTCGGAATGGAATCAGCTCCAGATGTGTTCCAACGCAAAACACAAAACTTTGGTCTGTCCCAGGTGTCTACGCTATAGTGACAATATTATTTTAGTCGGTTTGACAGATGAAAAGCATGACCACATTTGGTTTATCTTGTCAACATTCCAATACAGAGTTGTGCTTCTCCCCGGTACTTACCTATTATGATTTTACTAAAAAATTAGTCTTGAAGACTGATGCTTACAACTATTGCCACCATGTAATGCTTATACATTCATAAAGTAACAACACGCCATAAGATGGTTATAGATCTTATATTTATTATACATTGGGTGTGTACATGTGAATTCAAGACACTGATGTGATTTAGGCAAACTGTGATCCCGTCATGTTGACTGAGAGTGCTGCCAACGGACAACTATCACCAGACACATACATTACATATTACTCTACCTGTGTGTTATTGTGTTTGCCTTCAGAAGCCGACTTCTGCCTCCTAGTTCTAACCTTTGTTGCCTGTCTTGGCGGGGGAGTGGAGGTTGGCCTTCTACTTGGCATCTCGGCAAACCTGTTGACACTACTCTACCTGTGGGCGCGGCCTAGAATCTCTCTTACCTCACAGAAGGTTGGCTATTATTGTTAAATTATAAGCATCGTTAAATAGGCTCGATCGCCCGTCTATCAAGGACTTTCGTTTAAGAGTCAACTACACCTATTTGAAACTTTTTGGGGAACTATTCCTGCTTCCAGTTGTCATTCGATCGATATGCAATTTTGCATAATTGTTAAGAAAGGATATGGTCACTCTTCTAAAGTAAAAGATTACTAAACATTGAAAAGCATTACGCACAAATAAATTCCGAAATTTATTAATTATGATGATTTTACAAAAATCCAAAATCCTAAAAATACATTTTTAATTTATTTAGTTTTTTTATGATTGTTTAAAAAACTGTGCCACTATAGAAGACTGTGACATGTGACTGTGATGTGCAAAGTCTGATAACAATCTGATTAGAACTAGCTTCAGGAAGAGTTCCAGAAAAAAATCACTACTATTGCAGACTCTTAAACGAATTTTGGTTTAAAATCGTGCCACTTCAAATACTCCTTCATTCAAAAGTTTTATGAATTAGATCAGCATTAAATAATAAAATACTGTATAAATTACCAAAACATGTTTAAAAATTAGTCCTTATAAATGAAATGAAATGCCCTGAACAAATACAATATTAAATAAAGTAATGTTGTATATAGATTTTAAATTTAACTAACATTCCACGCTGTCGTTGTTTCAGAGCCTCGTGAACAGCGAGTATATTCTGATCACCCCAGACCTTGGCTTGTTCTACCCGTCAGTAAACTATTTGCAAGCCGAGGTCACAAAGGCAGCCTCTGAACAAGGTCAAGGACGGTTGCCGATCGTCGTTAACTGTCACAACTTCAAAGGAATCGACTATACTATTGCTATGGTAATGTATTCCTAGTTTTCTCTATGGTATAGAAACTATATACTAGGAAGCTTCGCAAACGCTTTTCAGGCGCGTTGTTGGATGAGCGTTTTTTTTAAACGTAAAATTGCGATTTTCATGAAAAATAATATTTCGATTGCGCTCAAATTTCACACGAATATATTAATTCATAAAATTAAGGTTCTGTGAAAAATCATTACAATCGGATAAAGCATTTAGGTGTTATAAGTCGAAGGAATTTTAAAAAAAAATAGAAAAAATCTTAAATTGCGATTTTAATGAGAAATAATTTTTCGATTGCACTAAAAAACGTGGCAGTTCTAAGTTCGGAGATTTCGAAGGCATGCAGACAATTTCATCGGGTTAGCCGGAATCGTGTTAACAGACACAAAAAACACAAAAATACAAACATAAAGAAAGAAAAAAAAACATTCCGGATTTTTTTCTCCAGTGTAGTAGAGCGAAATCTTCGCTCCGCTCGCTAAGCTCATCCAATAAGCCGACTGCGATTTAAAATTGTATTTTTGTTTTGTACAGGGAATTGATATTCTCGTGAGGGAATTTGAAAAGCGAGATCAGCCATTGATCTTCTTCAACGTGAGGGACAGCATAGTGGAGACTTTGCACAAGGTGAACGTGGAGTTCCAGTACTGCAACTCGCAAGAGGAGCTGCTCGATCTACTGTTCGGTGAGACCTGACGTAGTGTAGGGTAGAGTAGAGTAGTGTATATCAGAGTACACTAGAGTAGAGTAGTGTACTTCAGAGTACAGTAGAGTGGTGTATATCAGAGTACAGTAGAGTAGAATAGAGTGTAGAGCAGAGTACAGTAGAGCAGCGCAGAGCAAGGAGAGGAGAGAAGGGTGGGGTAGAATAGAGATTGTTGATAAGAAGTCAGCGCTGCTTGGAGCCAGCACCAAGCATAGAGGCTCTCAGAATCGCACAGTTCTTAACTAGGCCCATATGATTTGTTTAGGAGACAAACTCGACCTGGCTCGGTCTGAGACGCTGCCTCTGATAGACGAGAAGCCGATCCAAGAGATGAAGATAGCGATCCAGAGTGATAAGAAGTCAGCGCTGCTTGGAGCCAGCACTAAACGGAGAGGCTCTCTGTATCGCACAGTTCTCAGCAACAGTCGCAGTGAGCTCGACAAGACCAACGTCGAAGACGAGCTTAGACGCAGGGGATCGTTTGCAGAATAGCACTTGAAAATTTATTTTGTTTTTAGTTTCTCGTTCGAAACCTTTCTAGGGACGATTGTGTGTCCCTCGTCAGGATATTTGTTTGGTAGGGTTATTGTGAAGGGAATGTCCGAGGGCATCTCAATCCCAGCATTCACCTTACCGTCTGAAGAATACTTTAGACAAAACTTCAAGTCAGGATTGCCAATGGCGGGATTCGAACCCTTGACCTCTCGAATCATAGTTCCACGGGTTGCATATAAGCCACCAGTGTCGGTGAAGAATAGCACTAGGGCCTACCGCCTACCAATGTGTGCACTGGGTTGATGACTTGGAGACTGACAAACATGCAGTTCTGTACCTTATAGATTAGGTTACGTAATTTGTAAGTAATGTTTGTGTTGTTTTTTTAATTTATGTTTATTAACAGAACACTTTACTTAAGAATGATATAATTTATGTACAGTGTTGATGCATACATATCGTGAGACTTGATACCAGCCTGGAAGTACCTAGTTGAAATTATGTTTAGTTCATTTTAGTTCAATTTGTCCTAAATCAAAATAATGGTTTTGTGTGAGTAGTAATTTGAAGGTATTATTACTTTTTGAAAGTCTTGTAAAATTACAAAGAACAATAATAAAACTATTACAAAAATGCAATGCAGGCTCTCATGGTATAAGTTACTAAACCCCTAAGGCTAAGTGTTTGAAGGATTTAATACCAACACATACGTTTTCTCTGCTTTTTTCTCCTCTGAGAGGCCAAAAACACCCATCTACCAATACGAGGAAAGTAAGGTAGAACCAAAGTTTGTAAGAGAAAAGTCAACACACAATGAGGGTTACCTTAATTAAGTCTTTATTAATGTGAAGCTATTATTACTAATCAAAATTCTGTAAATTTAAAACTGTGCTATTTTTCGTTTTGGTTTCGGCCGTACAGTCACTTGCAAAACGATCGTAATGATCTGTAAAGAGGTGACAGTTCATTTTCTTACTATGCATCGTTTAAAAGATCCGGATCTAAGTAGTTATGTAGTTTCTCATGTGCATACCCCTGCATGTGTTTTTACTTTTTAATTTAATACATGTTATTAGAAATTACGTAAATATAACTTTCCTCAGCTACTTATACATCTATAACATATTATTTAAACTGGTTAAATATCAAGTATAGCTATACCAAATATTGTATAATAAGCAATGGAAATATTCAGCAACATATTTGGAATTAACTTAAGTACGTAGCCTGAAATGATACTAGACAAGTCGGTTGAAATCTAAATGTTTTAAAAGTTTAAAAGTGTTACAATGTTCAATTAAATATTACCATGTTTAAATGTAAATATGAAATGTTGTATGCATTATACCAGTGGTTAATCTGGGGATGAATACGGGCGGGTTGTCCACCTACTTTTCGAAATGCCATCATCGTAAAGTCAACACAATGTTGTAACACTGTAATTTTTTAAAAAATGCGATGTATGAGCTGGAAATATTTTTTCCTCATACCCAATCTTCTTGTTAATGACAAGAAAAGGTTACTTTAAAGTGACAAGATTTGGTAAATAGACAATATGTAGATCTTCACTATTTTATAAATTGTCAATGAAATTTTAAAATAAAAAAGTTCACTTTTCCGGAAACAATTATTGTTTAATGATGGGCCGTCGAGCATCCACCCACTTATTATTAATTTTATAAATTAACCACTGCATGATACTGTGATTATGTATCGTTTGAATTCAATTTTTTGGGGGGGTTGGCTGGTTATTTTTACATTTATTGTTAATGTTTGTTATTGTTACTGAATATTTAGTTAAATAAAAATATTTTTAGGCTAAATCTTATGTTATTATGAAAGATAATATGTTTTCCTACATCCATACTTTCACGATTGTTGGTCGGATATAGAATTGAAAATTGAAAGGGATAAAACTGGGATGTGATCTACATCATATATCCCAATCCCAACTCTAGGGTTACAGAGATGGTTTGTATTCTCCAAGTTAATTTCGTATGTAGTCTAAGAGGCAGTGCAATCAGCTTTACACACGTTATTAACAATGTACAAAACAGACCAAAAAATTAAACAGTTTTAAATTGGTGGCCGCATAGCTCAGTTGGTAAGAGCATAGCCCTGATAGCTAAGGACCCGGGTTCGATCCCCGGTGTAGTCACTTTTTAAATTTCTGTCCAAAGTACTAACATGCATACGGTATATATATATTTTTTAAATTTTCGTGGCCGATATGTATTAATGTACTCGCTTTTTCGGTTTCAATGCCGACGTTTCGATGAGATTTCACCCATCATCTTCAGGGCCAATATAACTTACTAGGAAGCTTCGCAAACGCTTTTTTTAGTCGCGTTGATGGATGAGCTTTTTAATCATAAAATGTTAATATTAATTTAAAATAATAAAAACATATTAACACGGCCCATACAAAGCAATCATTAGGTCTGTTGGATCTTTGATTGTTTGTAACAAGGCTGTGAGTAAAGTATAAAATCTCCTGTGAAGTTTTCATACAAGGCTGTGAGAAAGATCTAAAATCTATATTATCGTGCTATTTGGGCGGATTTTGACCAAACGGGTGGTGCAACAACGTTAATATTTCACATGGACATTAAGGTAAGGGTGATGTATTGACTTTTGAAAGGAAAAGTTGAAAAAGTTAGCTAGACTCTATAGAAGGTTTTAATATTTAACACCTCAAAAAACTCAAATTAAAACCTTTATTTCTATAGATTCTGGCTAACTTTTTCAACTTTTTCTTTCAAACGTCAAAACATCACCATTATCTTAATGTGCATGTGAAATATGAACGTTGTAGCCCCACCCGTTTGGTCTGAATCGGCCTAAATGTTGCGACCATATCGCACTAAAAATCTAAAAAACTCGTAAAAGTATGATATTCATGAGAAATATTTCTTCGATTGTACCCAAAAACGTATCAAGTCTAAGTTCAGAGATTTCGAAGGTCCCCTCCAATTTTCATCCAGATCGCAACGGTAGTTTTAATAGAGATTTGTGGGCGCTGCCATCTTGGCTGTGACCATGCTGTGACGTCACGGAAGTGCTGCTAGAAACTCGTTTCCACCATGCAGCACTTGTGCAGCACATGTTAGCATGGCGCCAACAAAAACAACCGTATACCGTTTGCCCGTAGAGAGCGAACAAACAGACAGGGAAAAAAAAAAACACACCCGAGCTAAATTTTTTGGGGGGTCGGTGAAATTGAAGTCTTCGCTTCGCTCATCCAAAAATATTAAAAACAAAAACTGCATAACTATTGATAAATACAGAACAAAATTGGAGAGAAACCGAAAAACCGAGTACATTATAACATATAATATGTTATATCGCAGACTTGCACGGATTGAATATGCAGACATTGTTACTTTCGGGTAGTCCGTGTGGTTTTATTATTAGTTCCAACGTTTCAGGCAGTTCTCCCTGCCCATCTTCAAGGAAATTTAAAACAAAAACAATATAAAAAAACAAAAAACCTTACTTCATATAACATACACTGCAACTGGATACATAGACAAAACTAAATAGCTTAGAAAACATAGATACTAATGACAACATATTATAAACATCCAGATATTTAAAAAACTGTGAAGACATCAACACACGCTATTACTTTTTAGATGACCTCAGCGTACGAGTAGATGGCTCAAGGGGCTCTTGTTGAGTTTTCTTCCTCCTGTCAACTCTTGTTGTCGGAGGTGGACGGCCTAAAAACATGTCTACAGGGAAAGCTTTTGGTTGAATATGACAGCCTTGCAAACATGTTTCCATGTGGCTGGAAGTCTTTTAGCATCGTCCCGTGTGTTCATGTTGTGTTTCCTTTGTGTGTGGATTAACTTTGATGAAGCTAACACCTTAGCCAAAGTGGAACATGAAGTGCCCCAAATCGTAAGAGAGGCGGTGGAGATGGAGAAACGGAAACACAACATGAATACACGGGACGATGCTAAAAGACTTCCAGCCACATGGAAACATGTTTTGCAAGGCTGTCATATTCAACCGAAAGCTTTCCCTGTAGACATGTTTTTAGGCCGTCCACCTCCGACAACAAGAGTTGACAGGAGGAAGAAAACTCAACAAGAGCCCCTTAAGCCATCTACTCGTACGTTGAGGTCATCTAAAAAATAAAAGTGTGTGTTGATGTCTTCACAGTTTTTTTAAATCTCTGGATGTTTATAATATGTTGTCATTAGTATCTATGTTTTCTAAGCTATTTAGTTTTGTCTATGTAAGTAAGTAAGTAAGTAAGTAATGTTTTATTCATTTGACTAATACAGAGTAGAAGTATTACACTATCACCTATTCTCTAGAGAGAGAGAGAGAGAGAGATAGGTGGAGTGAAATGAATAAGGTTATAATAAAATTAAGGTTAACAAATGTTTTTGTTAATACATAGATAAATGTAATAATACAATATGAAACATAAAAAAATGCAATTACATTTACAATGACGCACACAATAATAATTAATACATTGTAAATATATCCAGTTGCAGTGTTTGTTATGAAGTAAGGTTTTGTTTGTTTTTTGATATTGTTTTATGTTTTAAATTTCCTTGAAGATGGGCAGGGAGAAACTGCCCGAAACGTTGGAACTAACTAGGAAAACGCTAAAGTCCCGCCGCGTTGATGGATGAGCTTTTTAAAGTTTTTAGTTTGCGTGGGATATCTTTACTTTTACAAGTGCTTTGTTTTGTTGCCTACGCATTGTAGGTGATTGTTGTCAAGTTTCTTTTGTTTCTTGTCAATTGGTATTATTTATCGTAAAAAACTTATATTAAAAGCTTTATTTCTGTAGATTCTGGCTACTTTTTTCAACTTTTTCTTTCAAAATGTACTACATTCCATAACCTTAATGTCCATGTACAATATGAACGTTGTAGCCCCCCCCCGTTTGGTCACAATTGGCCCGAATGGCACGAAAATATTGCACAAAAAATCGAAAAAAATCGTAAAAGTACGATATTCATGTAGAAATATTTCTTCAATTGTACCCAAAAACGTGGCAAGTCTAAGTTCAGAGATTTCAAAGGTCCTGCCAAATTTTCATCAAGATCGCATATGGCCGTTTGCCCGGTAGAGAGCGAACAAACAGACAGAAAAAACAACAACAAAAAAACAAACAAAAAACACCCGAGCTAAATTTTTTTGGGGGTCAGTGAAATGTCTTCGCTTCACTCGCTTCGCTCGCTACGCTCATCCAATAATAAAACTACACGGACTACCCGAAAATACAATGTCTGCATATATATATGTTAACTTATTTTTGGATGAGCGAAGCGAAGACTTCAATTTCACCGACCCTCCAAAAAATTTAGCTCGGGTGTTTTTTTTGTTTGCTTTTGTTTGTTTGTTTTTTTCTTGTTTTTTTCTGTCTGTTTTTTTGCTCTCTACCGAGCAAACGGCATATGCGATCTTGATGAAAATTGGAGGGGACGTTCGAAATCTTTGAACTTAGACTTGACACGTTTTTGGGTACAATCGAAGAAATATTTCTCGTGAATATCGTACTTTTACGATTTTTTCGATTTTTTGTTCGATATTTTCGTGCCATTTGGGTCAATTCTGACCAAACGGGTAGGGCAACAACGTTCATATCATACATGAACATTAAGGTTATGGTGATGTTGTACATTTTGAAAGAAAAAGTTGAAAAAGTTAGCCAGAATCTATAGAAATAAAGCTTTTAATATAAGTTTTTGATTTTATGTGCGATATTTTCGTGCCATTTGGGCCAATTTGACCAAACGGGTGGGGCTGCAACGTTCACATTATACATGGACATTAAGGTATGGTGATGTAGTACCTTTTGAAAGAAAAATATGGGAAAAGTTAGCCAGAATCCATAGAAACAAAGCTTTTAATATAAGTTTTTTCGGTAAATAATACCAATTGACAAGTAACAATAGAAAATTGACAACAATCACCTACAATGCGTAGGCAGCAAAACAAAGCACTTGCAAAAGTAAAGATATCCCACGCAAAAATTAAAACTTAAAAAAGCTCATCCATCAACGCGGCGGGACTTTAGCGTTTCCCTAGTTAGAAATAATAGTGTTTTTCGATTTTCGCCACTCCTTGAGTTTAAATTGCTTCTAGTAGCAATTAGCTTACCGGGCTATGCTATTACCATCTGAGCTATGCGGCCACCAATTTATTTGTATTATTGTTATTATTGTTATTGTTATACCAAATAACAATGTACAAAACAGACCAAAAATTAGACAGTTTTAAATTGGTGGCCGCATAGCTCAGATGGTATAGGCGCTCCACGCTAAGAAAGCAGATGCGCGCGCTTTCGACGGGTCAATCAGAGATCGTTATTTTAAATTGGGGCCTGCTGAATGGCTACAATTAACCCGTTAAAAGCGCGCGCAACTGCTTTCTTAGCGTGGAGCGCCTAGCTCGTTTAACCAGTTCCCACTCGAACACCGAAGTAAATCAGAATCGGGCGTGGTCATGGGTAGAGTGGGTGACCGCTCTGTCCTGAAACTCACGTATACCGCTGGTTAGAGCAGATGGAGGGTTCGAAAGCTAGTGTAACGGCTTCGTTCTCCTCGACGTCTGCTCGGCAGTCCGCGGGTTAGTGGAGGAACCTATATGACTGTCAAAGTTACACCGTCCTTTCGGATGGGACGTTAAGCCGTTGGTCCCCTTGGTACTTTTCGAAAGGAGTAGGCTACGTGCCGGTACCGGGTTTCCCCTCCTCCCTTCTGTTCATACTTCATCCTCATCTATCACCACTCATCGTCTCGATTAGCCAAAGTGCATAAATATGAGACGTTAAGCAATATCCAATCAATTGATCAAGCAGAGCCATGCTCTGGGCCAATTCTACCCCGGGCCCAGACGGGGTAAGGGGTGTGATTTTAGAATGCATATTTTCGGGTGTTTGACAATAATAAGCAGGTTTAAATCCAATTTAGGAACTTCTCCAAACACCAATTTTCACAAATTTCAGGATCGAAAGGTTTTAAAAATTCGTGTAAAATCCCAATTACAAATATTATAATTTTTTAAACGGTAATTTTAGTGTAATATAATTTTTGGGGGCAATAGCACCTTCAAAAATAACTTCTTCGATGACAAGCAGATACGCAGATACGCAGCAGATACGTCGCTTGTAAATTTACAAAATAATTTGGTCCTTTGTTTGTTAAACGAGGGAGCGTAGCGACTGAGTGACTCCATTCAACTCAAACAAACGGCACTCATTCTGTTTTTCTGTACGTGTATGTTTGTGTGTGTCCTACGTCGAAAATCAGCCGAATCGCTGAACAGATTGCGCTGAGATTTTAAACAGACATCCGGTACGAGTTTATTGAGAACTACTAACAAAATTAGCTAGATCCATTGCGATTTAAACCCACAAGAAATAATAAATTAGGCTGCCAATGTGTAGAAATTATTTTAACGACAATGGTTTTGATTTTGAAAAAATATTTTTTGTTTGTTATTTGCCTGGCCGTGAAATACCGTGCCCAAGGTTTATCGAATATTGCACGTCAAGGTACCCCCAAATTTTGTTAGGAGATTGAGTAAACCTTGCAATATTTTCACGTATTTCGTACTGGCTGCGTATCTGCGTATCTGCTTGCCATCGAAGAAGTTATTTTTAAAGGTGCTACTGCCCCCAAAAATTATATTGCACTAAAATTACCGTTTAAAAATTTATAATATTTTTAATTGGGATTCTACACGAATTTTTAAAACCTTTCGATCCTGAAATTTTCGAAAATTGGGTATAGTAGTATCTATGGTAGGCCCTATTGCCACAGATGATGGACTATACTGCGTTATGCATTTCAAAACATGTTTAATCATTTTAAAAATACAATCCAGAAATTATAAAATCTTTCCCGACCAGGGGATTGTACCCACGCCTCCCACATTTCGGCTATAAGTGCGTCTCAACCAACTAGACTAGGGATTAGGGAAACGCCAAAGTCGTTGTTAGACGAGTGAGCGAGTCATGTGTTGAGTACCCGGGAACATTTGCATTTAATATTAGTTTTAAAAGTAAGTAGAGTTCATCATAATATTTAAAATTTATTTAAGTTTGATTATTATATTGGTATAATTAATAGGGTTTTTAAGTTTAGTTGGTATAAGGGCGCGTCAACTGTAAGGCCATAATACGCCATTCTATGATAGGATAGGGAGGCCTAAGGTAGGGGGAAGAAAAGGAATGTTACGGGGTACTCAACACAATGGCTCACTCACTCGTTTTACGACTTTGGCGTCTAGGTACTGAATTACTGTTCTAAAATATTGATTTGTATTTTCCGCCAATCAGGTGCACACGCTTCCTAGTGAAAAGATGCGCTAGATCTATGAGACGACCACGTGTTGGCTGCGCTTTAGCTCAACTTTGAGGAATTTATGTTGGTCACAGTGGAATTTTAATCAGCTGTCGACGCTTTTCAAAGATGGCGACCTAATTGCGCATTACCGTAAATAGCAATTAGGACCACATTAGGACAGATGCAGGGTTGTTTTGGTGACAATTTTCATTTTATCTTAATATTATTTTACTATGAGGGCTGATTCTTGTGATAATGTTTTGAAACTTGTCATTGTTTAGATATTATAAGTTGTAGGCACTTTGTACCGCGTTTTAGTTTCAATGTATTTATTCACGAAAATGGGCGATTTAGAAAATAGTTTGTACAAAAACCATCAAAATTCTGATGATACCTTGGAAGATTGGCAATTACCATTGGCGTTCGTGAAGAAACGCCATGTGGAAAGCATAGAAGGAGCTAATGCCATAACTCAAACATGGAGAATGAAAGAAAGGGTAAGAATAATGCTTTTTGTAGCTGTGCCACAAGCCAGGTGGGCCCCCGTAACCTAGCTTTTTGCTCTATAGCCTAGGCCTACCTACCCCCTACCTACTCTGGCCTATCCCTAGGCCTAGTTAGCTAGGGCCTAGTCTTAGTAGGTATCTACAATTAAACCCAAACTAGGCTCTAGCTAGTCCTAGCCAAGGCCTTGGCCCACATTTCTTAAAGTTTGATAAAATCTAGAGCAGGCCCTAGGCCTAGGAAGTGGAATGAGTTGCTTGGCTTTTAGGGGCTAGCCAAGGCCTTCTATCTTGGGCTAGCCCAAGGCCTAGATGTCAGGTCGCGTTTAGGGTAGGCCTAGGCCTAGGGAGGGTAAGGTTAATCATGTTTAGGGGGCGAGTGGGTGTCACCGAATGGACGCAACCTGAAGAACTGCCGGTAGGCCTAGGCCTAGGCCCCCCTACTCTTGTCGTTAAGCGGGTCCAACTTTTCAACACTGTTTTTTTTTCGAATAAAAGGTGAAACCAATGAAAAACAACTTCAAATTAGGGTAATTATGAACAATTCCGTATTATTGTCAAATTTGAAAAATAGCTTTCGAAAAGGCTTTACTAAGCATCACTGGTCAACATATTAATGTTTTACAATGGCGCTTACCTTGAAAATGTGTAAAAAGTTGAAAAACATGAACTATAAGTGGCGAGGAGTGACGCAGCCTAGGCCTACCTACCGTGCTGAGATGTTGTAGGCCTACTCACTGCAAGTACCTTACAATAACATAATTTAAAAATCCAAAATAGAATCATCACGTTTTGGTGTTACAGGGTTCCCACAAACTGGAAAGTCAGGGAATGTCAGGGAAAGTCAGGGAAATGAAAATTGGTCAGGGAAAGTCAGGGAAATAGTTCATTTTGACCTAAATGTTAGGGAAAGTCAGGGAATTTAATTACAAAAATAAAAAAAGCTACAAATAAATTAAGTTTAAAAAACCATTAAAATGTTATAGGCCCCTACTGTGTATGTATTGCTTAAAAAAAAAAAATGATCAAATTACAGAGAATTTAAAGGAGTGCGTTGGGCGGCTATGAGGTTGGAGGAGGTCGTTTAAAAAAATGTTATTAAACAACAGTATAACAACACACACACAGTATAACGTCTAGACCAGGCTAGACGTTATTGCACGGTCAGGGAAATTTAAGAAAATTGTCAGGGAAAATCAGGGAAAGTCAGGGAAATTGATTTCAAAGATTTTGTGGGAACCCTGTGTTACCTATAGCATTGATTAAAGAAGGCTAGCCTTCTTTAATCAATGCCTATACAGTAGTAACAAAAAGAAAAAAACTTCAAACCCGCCTTTAACGTCACTATTTTAAACGAAAGTCATTTTGCTTTGAAAGTCCTTTATATTTAAAAAAGCGACGTTAAAGGTTTTGTAGGTTGAGTATTTTAGTGCAAAAGGTTGGTAATACGTAAAAGCAAGATGTTAATGTCCAGCATGGCGAACCAACAACAGTGAAATGTCCCGAATGTTGACGTGTCAATCGTGTGTTCATTTTTCCATATTCCCGCCTACGCGGGTTGGCATTGTAAAGTTTCAACTATAATTGAGTAGGCCTAATTTGTTTAATTACCAGTGGATTTTTGCTGGGAAAAGTAGGACAGGGTGTTTTTTTTTGGGGGGGGGGGGGGGTGGCGCGAAGTGCCGTGGCGAGTTTAGTAGGCTTACATTACTTGGGCATACAGCCTTGCAGGTGACACTAATGTTTTTCCTGCTTTTTACACATTTCTAAGGTAAGCGCCGTTTTGAAACGTTAAAATGTCGACTAGTGATGCTCAGTAAAGCCTTTTTTTAAGTTATTTTTCAAATTTGACAATAATACGGAATTGTTCATAATTACCCAAATTAGAAATAAATCAATACCGTAACAATTCTTTATTACCTATTGATTCAAATATTAAGGCTATTCGACCGCGTTTTTCTATTTTCCAAAATATGCTACCAAGTCAAAATATATTGCAAATGGCTTTGAAACCTGGCTATTTTAGAAAATCAAAAATATTTTTTTCAAATTTTTCTGATCCGGTACACGGCCAATATAGCCACCTCAAAATAATTTACAACTTCAATTCTCCAAGGCACACCATTCAACGTAGGGTGTTGTGTTTTTGTGACATTCATTTTCAACTGTTTTTCTATGGAAAGACAGAGAGAAAAAATATTTATTTTAACAACTGTCTTTCCTGCAAATTTTTTGGTTTGGCGGTACAAATCGGTAAAAAATACCGCCAAACGAAAAAATTCGCAGGAAAGCAGTTGTTAAAATAAATATTTTTCTCTTTCCAAAAAATGTTACAAAAACACAACACCCTACGTTGAATGGTGTGCCTTGGAGAATTGAAGTTGTAAATTATTTTGAGGTGGCTATATTGGCCGTGTACCGGATCAGAAAAATTTGAAAAAAATATTTTTGATTTTCTAAAATAGCCAGGTTTCAAAGCCATTCACTATATTTTGACTTGGTAGCATATTTTGGAAAATAGAAAAACGCGGTCGAATAGCCTTAATCACTCTCAAAATATACTACGCAATTATATGTTATAACTTGAACAAAGATTGAACACAAACACCAATGTCGTCGGCGCGCCATGTTTGTTATGCCATTTACTTAGTAGGCCTACCAATCTTTTTTTAAAAAATACTCCACCTATAAAACCTTTTGGCCCTAACGTCGCTATTTTAAATATAGGCCTAAAGTACTTACATATGCTCTGCGCCCCCCACCCGCGTGCCTAAGCTTTACGTGGAATATCAGTGTTTTAAAATAAAATAGTTCCTTCCCAAGCAAAGCACTTTCGAGTTTGCAGTGTGTAGGTTGGTACGTCGTAGAATGAAGATGCATCATTGCCAAATGGCCGCCATGGCGGACGAATAACAGTCAAATCAATCTGTGATTATTAAATTGTGAAGGCCCTAGGGCCTACCTATTGTTAATTTTCCAAAGTGATTAATGTTAATAAATCATTAATAGGCCTAATGAGTTCTCACTCCTTTATTTCTAATTTGTAGGCCCTAGTTGTTTTTCATTAATTTTATTCGTAAAAAAAAACAGTTTTGAAAAGTTGGACCGCTCAACGACAAGAGTTCCGAACTGCCTAGGGCCCATGCTGAGTGTTTCATCGGGCCTAGGCCTAAACTTCTATCTTGAGGCTTGGGCCTTATGGGACCATTTTTGGTTATTGGTTCAGGCTCTAGTACCTAGTAGGCGGTTAGGCCTGGTTTTACAGTCCGGAACATGGGTAGTTTTCATGACGAAATGGCTAATTTTGCACCAATTTTTTTTGTTGTTGCTCAAAACCATGCAAAATCACTACGGTAGTAAATTATAAAAATAAACACGCGGAAACCCACTTTTACCGACAATTTAAAAAAAAGACACATGAAAAAACCATGTCACCGGGTAGGCCTAACTTCTTTGGTTGGTAGGCGGAGGACCCTAGCACCCAACTTTTCAACACTGTTTTTCTTCAATAAAAACAACCAAAAACAACTTCAAATGAGAAATAAATCAAGAAGATCTCATTATAAACGATTTATTAGTCACTAACCACTCCGAAAATATACAATTTGGCCTAGATATAGGCCTAGGTTAATTGCACAGATTAATCACAAAGACACGCACAGTTCCTGTCGGCCATGCTCAGTTCACGCCTCCTTCATTGTATTGTACATCGAACCAACCTGCATCTGCATCATTCCTTGTTTCTAGGATACTCCGGACTCCCCCTACAAAACCTTTAACGTCGCTATTTTAAATAACTTAAAGGACTTTCAACGCAAAAGCCCTCGCCCTCACCCACCTCACCTCACCTCACCTCACCTCACCCTCACCTTCATTTGAAATCGTGACGCCGACGTTAAAAGGTTTTGAAGTTTTTTTTGTTACTATAACAGCAAAAACGTGTTGATTCTATTGTATAGTGAGCACCTAGGGCCTACAACTTCTCGGCACGGTAGGCCTAGGCCGTGTCACTCCTCGTTTCTTAAAATACTCTACCTACAAAACCTTTAACGTCGCTATTTTAAATATAAAGGACTTTCAACACAAAAGGACTTTTGTTTGAAATTGCGACAAGAGAGTATTTTAGTGAAAAGGTTGGTAACATCAAGACGTAAATAGCTACATGGCGAACCAATGACAGTGAAATGTACAAGAGTTTGTGATCAATCTGTGTTCATTATTCTATATTTAATTGGTATATTTTCAGAGTGATTAGTATAAATAAATAAACCGTTAATAATGAGTTCTTCTTCGTGTATTTCTCATTTGAAGTTGTTTTTTTATTGTTTTTCTTAAAAAAAAAAAAAAACTGTTGAAAAGTTGGACCGCACCAACTGAACTAGGCCTAGACCTAGCACCAAAACGACCGATTCAAGCAAACTAAAAGTGATTAAATAAGTCCAGGAACTAATTTCCGTGGCCAAAAACCAAGTAAAAATATGATGATATTCAGTTAGAAAAAGGAAAATCAATAATGCAAAATAACACTTCCGTCATATTACCCTTATAGCCTAGCCTACCTAGTAGGCCTACTGACTAAGAGAACTTACCAGTACCTAGGCACTCCTTGCTCGTTTCAGCTAAGACCACGTTTACATTAGGCCTACTGTAGTTACTACGAGGGTTAATATTACCTGGGTAACCACTATCGTTTACACCTACTTTGAATTACGATCGTATCTAATAGTTCATAAGCCACCTAAAAAAACGTTCTCGGAAACTATAGGGCCTATTAAGAAGGCTGCACACACTCAATAACATAACCTTAAAACTCCGTCTGTCCGCCTATTTGAATAAGAGTATGCGACTCTTTGTTTGTGAAATTCGCCATCTCAATTATCCGTTACGGTAAACAACTAAACAACAACAATTGAGAACAACAAACACAATTAGCCTATGTGAAAGAGCTAGGACGAGACCTATTTGAAAATGGTAGGTTATATCAATTACTAGGGTAGCCAACTTCGTGCATTCCCACTACCGGTACTCTTTTTTACAGGGTTACGTAACCCGCCTAAATTACCCTTGTAAGATTTCCTACCTGCGTAGCAACTTTCAAGCGTTCACACACAGAAATTACCCGCATAATTAGGACCTACCTCGTAATATGCTAGTAATGTGAACATAAGATGAGCCTTCCGATCTTCCTGAGCTTATTTTTTAGGCTATTGAAAACAGCTAATATCATTAATGTTTCAATTCTGTGTAGCCCTAGTAGGCCTAGGCCAATTCTGCTCACGTGTGGTATTATTTGATTTGGTAGACTATCCTGTAGTGTTCATTTTATCATGTTGTTTGATTTGCCTGGTTGTATATTTTATCTTGTATTATATAGGTAACTATGTACCGGTACATGTGTATGTATAATAGTCAGTTATATTGCTAAATAAATCAATTACTTACTTAGGCTACCGTAGGCCTACTTACTTACTTAGACATCCCGATTTTAGGTGTTATGTCCCGCATCCCGATTCGTTTTGTATCGGGACATCCCGGGGCTGTCCCGATATTTTTAAATGTAGCAACTCGACTCTAAAATCAGCATATTGGTGTCTTTCGGCTCACCACTTAGTAAAATCTTCCGGCCATTCGTGACGAAGACGTTCTTGTCATCTGCAATTTACTACCGGTACCCCTCTCGTGGGTCGACTTGGACTTGTCTGTTTTGGCCAGGGCTTTTGTGGTGTTGGCAATCTATAATATTAATTGTCGTGTGTGCCCCTACTAATACCTGTACCGGTAGTCTTTAATTATAGTTGAGATAGGCCTACTTTATTACTGAGGCTAATAGTTTTCATTTCCTTCCAGATGAAGACTGTCAGTGTGGCACTGGTGCTATGCCTCAATGTGGGCGTCGACCCTCCAGACATCGTGAAGACTCAGCCTTGTGCTCGCCTTGAGTGCTGGATTGGTAAGAAGATTGTATACTTGGTGTGCATAGTGGTAGTGCACAATTGGTGCGGGCCCCTGGCGGCTATACGGTTCCAACCTTTCAGTCGGCCTACCCCTTAACCTCTAACCATCATATGCTGGGAGAGCCCCAACAGCTCCTACTCTTGAACTACACTCCCATAACACAGTAACAAAATACTACACAGAATAAATTGCAGAGTGTGGTATGAGCTGGGCAGCACAGAAATTGTATGAATTCTGAAAAAACAAACTCAAGTTCAACAAGTTCAATTTCAATTCAATTCAATTCAATTTTAATGCATTTTATTCCTGCAAATATACATTACATCAGATAAGTAAGTAAACAATACAAAGTTATGAGCATTCCTGTGATGACAAAAAATATTAAATATACACAATAGGAAGCCCGCGTAAGAGAAAACCTCTTGTGTGCGGGCTGTCAAAAATAACACACATCATTTTTATGCGGAAACTGATAGATGTAGCAAAAAATAACAACTTAAAAATATGCAGAAACTTGTATATATATTACAATAAGTAATAGACATAGTGCTCACAAATATATTAATACATAGAAATTAAACACAATGCACAAGGCATAAACAATTTTTTTTTAAAGTCAATTAATAATTAATGGGGTTCACAATTAATTTAAGACATTCATAAAGTTACCAAACCAGGACGTGCGCTTCCTAATTGGGCAGAACATGTTGTTGCTCTGCTGTTTCCTCTTAAGAAACAACGTGAACATTTTACTGGTTACAGATCCGTTATCAATGAGCCCCCAGAAAGCGCTGGAAATGATCGGCAACAACCTTCAGAAGCAGTACGAGCGATGGCAGCCGCGGGCGCGCTACAAGCAGAGCCTGGATCCGACGGTGGACGAGGTGAAGAAACTCTGCACCTCGCTGCGCAGGAACGCCAAGGAGGAGCGAGTTCTGTTCCATTACAACGGCCACGGCGTACCGAAACCAACCAGCAACGGGGAAGTCTGGGTGTTCAATAGGGTGAGAACTCATCATCTGTCACCCACCACCACCACCACCATTTGCCATTTGACTTGTGTAGTCATTTTGCATCTTTCTTACCTTTCTTAGAAATCAAGGCATTGTGCCAAAATGTTAAGACTGTCGCCCGTTCTACGGCCAAAACTCGCCACGGTATATATTATTTGTTTATGGTAATTTATTAATTAATTGTTGCATATGTTTAAGATAGCCCTATGGCAGTGGTTCCCAACCTTTTTCATCTCAAGGCAACCCATTGCTAGGCATACATTTAATTATTATGCGGCACCCCCTTCAACCAAGTAGTAATTTCGCAAACTTTGAACCTTGTTTCGACCAAGAGGTCAAAAGTCGTCGGAAGTATTCTTCATTTTTATCAACTAGTTGACTACCTACCTTTATTTAGTAGATACCGTATTGTCCTGAATATAGGCCCACCCCCTAAATTTGGTCATCAAAATTAAAAAATACCTAGGAATATTTAAGGAAAATTGATAAAATCAAACAATTTACAATCAACAATTTATTTTATGAAATCAAAAGGAAAAATGCACATTATCTACAAAGTTTATGCAAATTGAAATTATTGTACAAGAAGAGAAAATAATTTACAGTTGATTGATTCGGGGCCGGGCTAAATTTTACAAAACAAAAACGCACCGTTTTTCCTTTATTCTATTTCCGCGGAGCCCGTGATGACAAAACAATATCTCTACGTAGACCAGTTCTTATCGCCCAGACAGTTGTTCTGCATCACACTTCACTCGTCAGTAGGTCTGAAAGTACTGAGATAGCGTCGCGTCCACCGTGCCTGCCGTATTGTTGGCGCAGTGCCAGACAGAAGCGGTGAACTGTATAAAACTATATAAAATAATAATAAATAATTATACAACAACGAGAATATTACTTTACTACTATATTGAAATATATTAATTGAATTTGATATGACACAATATGCGTGAACATTCCTACACCGCAGAAAACGCAACTCTACAGTGTACTACAAAGAAACAGTTTTTTAATAATATAAAATAAAAACAAATTCAAAGTTAATATCAATAGGCCTACCTATGGAACAAAGTAAGTAAATTTTAATATATAGTTAAATAAATAAAATAAATAGTTTTAATTCTCTTTAAGTTCATTTTTGATCTCACTATATGATTGCAAATCTTATTTCCTTGTTACAATGCTGTAGGCTTACTTGGTGTTTGAAATTGGTGCGTAAAAAAACAATGCTCGCATATAGGCCGAGTAGGGATTTTGTGACTTAAAATAATAAAACAGGTCGGCCTATATTCGGTACAATACGAAATGACGTTTTAATTTTATAGGAACCATAGCTTGATTCTTGTGTAAAACTAAAATGGACTACACGGTGAAAACTGTTGAAACTGTTACTATTGTTATTTTGTTGTTGTCCAAAATAATTTGAAATTGAAATTGATTTGCTAATTTTTCACCAATACAATGCACTCTGGGCTAGTATTTTTTATATTTCATAAACTAGTACTTGTACTACTACTTGTACTAGTACTTGTAGTACAGTAAGATCTCTCTTATCCGATCTCCTCTTATCCGATGTTCCGTGTTAACCGAGCCGCCCAAAAAAAAAAAAAGTTTTAAATACGTAAATAAAACATAAAAATAATTACAGACGCCGCGCCGCACTTTTTTAAATGTACTCGCATACATTTGTAGGCATGCCTTACGAGTGAGTGCAAAGAAGATAGATCGGCGATATATCTCGACTTTCGAGCAGTGTGCATCAGTCTACTGAGCATATCCGGAGAAAAAAGGTCCGATGGAGCGCTAGTGAGCAATCAGCTGTTTAGCAAGATGGCCGGGTAAAAGGGGATAGCTGCCGTCCACACGCTTGGCTAACATTGCATGGACCCTAGCTTGAAACCTACTTTTTCTGTTGAACACGTCCAGTTACATAATAGAAAATGATTCAGAACTATAGGTTAATATCTTGTGGTATAGTTAAAGTTTAAACATAATGAAAATCTGTAAAGAATAAGTGATTTCATATTATAGGGTGCGTTCTTCCCACGTACTGCATTTCAAATAACTAGCGCCTATGATTTGTTTGCCCTAAAACAAAGAGCATCAATTACTAATCCCAGAGTATAAAATAACCTTGTAGTATAATATGCTAAAGCAAGCGTGGACTAGTAATTTGACAAAATGTTAATGGCCTAGAGCTGTGATAAACTGAGAGAACAGCGCGGAAAATTGACGGCCGCCTAGCTTGCGCCTATAGGCCTACTGCTTGCCAGTTTCAACCATCCCTAGGTGTCAAATGACTCGGCTACAAGAAAACTACCTAATAATTTTTGTTACTAAAATATAATTTAAAAAAATAATTAACCAGTCTGTATCCCAAAACTATAAATTTATTTCAATAAATTGGATAGGCTCCGTCAGCTGTGTTGTCTAGGCGTGTTGATCTCGCATTTACAGCCAAGTCGCCTAGGGCCTAGCAGACGTGCTAAACTCTGGCTTAAATAATAATATTCTGGCCAGACTTAATTTCGTATGTAGGCCATCACACTCTTTCGAGCTTATTATATTATTTAATGAAGAGCCTCCACGAAATAATAAACATGTAGGCCCTAGGCCTACTTTGACACCGCACCAAAGCAAATCTAGGCCTAAAAATCTCGCGTGAACGGCTGACAAAGGCATTTAAATGTGCAAAATGAAGGGCGATGTGAGGTTAAATCCATTTTTCAAACATCTGGTGTAATCTGCTTACATATAAACTCAGACATTAATCGGTAGTGTAATCGGCAAGATAAAATAATGTCCCATATATATGCTTCATTCAAGAACCTGTCAACATTCACTGCCGAGACCCAAAAGTCAAGTTTAGATAATACCTTTCAGGTAGTTTTGTATGAGTAAATGGTTGAAATGGATGGAAATCTATTTGGTTACTGTATTTTATTGCTTTCTAAATTGCAATATTGGTGAATTAAATATACATTCATAATATTTCTTAGTATTTTCGTAGACTGACGCGATTCACCATGCGTTTTCCTATCAGGTGGGCGTACCTATCCCCATAGAGAAATAATCCCCGAATCTCTAGTTCCTCACTCGCGCGCCAGAGAGCAATACTGTTCCTTGTTTCCTCGGATAGAGTTCAGTGGTCAGTGTGCGTCGGGCGCATCGCCGGTAAGCGTCAGTGCCACCCACTGAGCATATAGAGGTCAGTGTGCGTCGCGCGCCTGCGCGTGCGCATACGATCCAGCCATCTCACACACAGCTGTTCAAAGATGGTCGTTGTGGAACTAGATGCAATCATGTTTCAACCGATTCACGAAATTCGTAATCACGACGCATTGAATTGTTATTCCTGGGCTTATCTTTTTTCTTTCCCAGACTTATCTTGCGTCGTGAGCTTCAGCGCGGGCATAGTAGTGAGAGGTTTTCCCACATGAGAAAGAGAGCTAGGCCTAGGCCTATGTTTGCATTGTAGGCCTAGGCCTACTGCGTCGAGTTTAGGCCTAGGCCTAGGCCTAGACATACGTTTTTATTACGACATGTAGGCCTAATTGTGTACGTGTGTTCGTGAGCTTGAATTACAAGCTATTAAATCATTTAGTATACCCTGTATGAAGTGTATCGTGTGTATTTTATGTTCCTTTATCCATTACATGTGTCATATATCATTTTACCACATCAGGCTATGCTACGAGAGCAAATAAACAATTGATCCGCGCCATCCGAGTTTTTCGCAAATCCGAGGTGCCCCCGGTCTCATCCAACTCGGATAAGAGAGATCTTACTGTACTTATTTTTACTTATGTAGGCCTACAAGGATTTCACGGCACCCCTACATAAGGTCCGCGGCACCTTGGTTGCCCTATGGCATTCCCTCCAGAATTTTCTGCTCTTCCTTGTGAATAGTAATTTTTTTGGATACCTACAACATATAACTTCCTTTTGAAAGTACAAAAACTCTGTTCTTTATTAAACAAAATGCCTCTGTTAAAGTTCTTGCATTTTCAAAAGAAAATTACGTATATTATGTTGTATACAAAATCGATACTGTTCACGAGAAAGAGCAGAATATTTACGAGAGAATGCTACCTTAAACGTGTGCAACAATAATTGTTGCACGCCAGATGACTGAGATGAAATGATTAATGACCAGAAACAAATAATAGGCCTATGTACCGTGGCATGTGTTTTGGCCGTAGAACAGGCAAGACTCGGCCTTAAACGTTTTCTGTTACTTCTGTAGGTATATACATGCATTTTGTTTTGGTTCCATGGAGGACTGGATGATGAAGAGAAAGTAAAGAAAATTGAATTGTTTTATTATGCAAAGAAATCCTTTGGGCTAAACATTTATAGCGACAGGTGTACGTGATGAATGTCTACATATCCCACCCGATTTGTGTTCCAGACGTACACTCAGTACATCCCCCTGTCTGTGTACGACCTTCAGACGTGGATGGGCGCCCCCTCGATCTACGTCTACGACTGTTCGAACGCCGGCCTCGTCGTGGACTCGTTTAAAAACTTCAGCGAGCAACACGAGAAGGAGTACATCGTGGCGGCCGCAGGGAACCGCGGGCCGACGCTTCCCCCCGCCCCCACCTTCAAGAACTGCATCCAGCTGGCCGCGTGCGCAGGCACTGAGATCCTACCCATGAACCCTGACCTGCCCGCAGACATATTCACCTCCTGCCTCACCACGCCCATCAAAATAGCACTCCGGTGGTGAGTTGGAACATTTCAAGTCTCTGTAAGCTCCGGTAGTCCTATTTGCATCTTACTTTAACCCTTTTTGGTCATATGTCGGGGCAGCCCCGACATGGGTGTTTCTTGCACACTTTTCTACACTTCCCACAGAAACATAAAAAAATTTAAAAAAAATATTTTGATTTTTGATTTTTTTTTGTAAAATTTTGAAAACTTTGTATATGATGCCCTGACATATAGCCTAGGTCTTTTAATGCACTTCCTATAGTTAACAGTTCCACTGCCTTCTAAATAATAAAAAAAAAATCTGACCGAAAAGAGTTACGGTAAGGATTTTTTCGATTCTTACTTCTTAGTATGATTTTTCTGTGACTTGGCTCTCCACTGGGAAAACGGCTACACCGATCCTGATGAAACTCTACAGGAATGTTTGGAAATCACTGAACTCACTGAATCGAAGAAATATTTCTCATTAAAATTGTACATTGGGTCAACGAGAGATTGTGTCGCTTGCACCAACCCTCGACAAATCCACGAGTAGTACGCTCGCAAATCGTAATATCCACTCGCAACGAGGTGGCGCGGGTAAACCGGGGTCTGGGGCAAAGCCCTATTCGGCAAAGGCGGAATTTTTTTGGGGGATTCTGTGTTATATTTGGTGGCCTAAAACGCGATTTGAAGCGACATCTTATCTAAAAAAAAACGATTAAAAGAAAGCTAATATAGCATTACCAACTCCTTACGTCACATCATAGGAGTTCGATCCTTGGTCACTGTGAAGTAGGCCTAGGCCTAGGATAGAACCGCGGCACAATGCGAGTTCAAATAGACCTACCACCTGCTGGATTTATGTCTTATGTTTTCATGAGGATGGGCAAGGTCACTGATTTTATAATAATTAAAATACGCACTTCTTTCGTTTATTATGATTCACAAAACTAAATCCAAGATCGCGGTAGGCCTAGGCCCTATTGTGATTTCATCCTAGCAGCTGACGTTTGCAAGTCTGCGAGATGCTCGACAAGTTTCACGGTTTCATTATTATCAGGAGGGTGTTGCACGGGATTTAGGGTTGTCGGTGGATTCTCATATTTCTCTCCAATAACGTCAGATGAAGTTAAAACATAATTAAGAGTGGTTTTGTCGTTCGCGTCGATTTTACGCTTAATTTAGGCAAGTTTAGGTGTCTCTTTGTTACGTGCGTGCGTTGTTGGGTAGCCTGGAACTTGACCTTGACTTTTTGATCGTTCGTTTCTGGCGAGTGGTTGGTAACAGGCCATGCTGCGCATCAGGTTATACGCGGTAGTTGTATTGCAGGCGCGGCGATTCAAATGCTAGATCGTAAAAAATGCGTGGTTGCACGATAAGTTATATGCGAGTGTCAATTTGCCAACTCGCAAGCAACAAATTTTCACTCGCAAATTGCGAGCTTGCGAGTGGGATTGTCGAGGGTTGGCCTGCACTTCTTCTTGGCTGACACGATGAGTTGCGTGTGATTCTTAGTCTCTCACTGACTCGCAGGCTCGCAGTCAGTTAGGCTACCTCTCATTGTTGAATGCAGACATGATTTAGGCTTGCTCTTATCTTTACATAACTCATACTCAAATTAAACGTGTTAACAATGATGACACAAAACCATATTAAAAGAATAGAAATAGTCGACCAAAAACGATCGTCCATCAATGTGTGTGTATGCTGTGGTTGGTGGCCAGCGTCATAAATCTTAGGCCTAGGAATACCTACTCATTGGCTTAACTTATGTCTGAATGCATGTTTTTTGTCTTGCAGGTTTGTCATGCAAAACACTTCACGGCTGGTTCCCAAAGTTACACTGGAGATGATTGACCAGTGAGTATAACTACCTGCCTAGTGGCATGCAGACGAGTCCATCGATTAATAGGCAGACCTTTATTAGTGAAATTCAAACCTAAAAGTAAAACGGAAACTGGTGTCAATTACAAAATTTAAATACGATAGGCGTACTTGTTCTTCGCATCTCTGATGCCTACATTCGGCTTAATGTGCCATCATGCTAGATCTAGTCAACCAGGGGATACATGCTTCTCTATCTTCCTTACTTCTTTTTTGGTACTGAAATACAATTTAAGTAAATTGTCCAACTCTGAAACATAAATTTGTGAACAATTCCATTTTGTTGGTTCAAGAATTTCCAATGTTTCTCAGTAGGGTGTAATATGTCTCTCCTAATCTTCACATTTAGTTAGGGGTGTGCGAAGCTTCGAAATTATCGAATCCGGATCGAATCTTTTGAAGATTCGAATTCGATTCGTCAGTCGAATCCAAAATCCTAAATTTCGAAGTATTCGGCCGATTTCGAATCCGGCGCCAAATCTGCGCCTTCGCGATTTGTGATCGATCGATCGATATATTTGACTGCCACTGAGATTTGCGATCGGTCGATATAATTATATGGCCACTACTGCGATTTGCGATCGATCGATATACCGGTGTGCATCTGGCCGTCATTGCGTCACTGAAGCTCCAGCTGTTTCATATCACGCACACGGAAAACGTTTTTACTTTTTACACCTATACTTTTTTTTATAAGTAAAAAAAAACTAAAAAGTTATGAATAATAATAACAGGGAAGATGCGGATGATCCGCAGCGGGTTGAAGCGACGTCCAAAAAAAGGGCTAAGAGTGCAATTTGGGATTTTTTCTGTAAGAACACTAGTGCTGCTGACAAAGACACTTCCATGTGCAACACATGCAAGAAAGTATTTAAAACTCCAAGTGGTAAGTTTATTTTGTATAACTCATATTTTTGTTTATAACTTTGTTTATTTTGTATTTAGTGATCATCCTAGGCTAGGCCTAGGCCTACCCTATCTTTCCAAATTACAATAAATGTGCACTTGCTAGGCCTAGGCCTAGGCTAGGCCTAGGTAGGCATACTAGAGGCTTATCCCAAGCTCAGTAGTTTAGGCCTAGGGGCCCCTTTTTGGAAGGATGTCTAGGCCTACTGTTTGTGTGATCTGTCTTTCACCATTAGTGTGTGGGCAAGAAATACACATAGGCCTAGGCTTTATGTTGGGGCTATAATCTAATAGAATAGGCCTACAACTCGAAATAGGACTAGGAATAGATAATGTTTAGAAGTGTTAGGTCTAGGCCTAGCAAGTGCACATTTATTGTAATTTGGAAAGATAGGGTAGGCCTAGGCCTAGCCTAGGATGATCAGTGATCACTAAATACAAAATAAACAAAGTTAGGGCCTATAAACAAAAATATGAGTTATACAAAATAAACTTACCACTTGGAGTTTTAAATACTTTCTTGCATGTGTTGCACATGGAAGTGTCTTTGTCAGCAGCACTAGTGTTCTTACAGAAAAAATCCCAAATATTATGCACCTACTATGTGTTTTTTATAAATAAATCTTAACTTTTCAACTAAAATAAAATAATGAATTTTAATTTATTCAATAGTGCACATGTGGAATATGCAGATAGTGGCCTCATTGTGCAGAACAGAGGGCACGTGTCTCTTTCAGGTACAACAGAAACGTGGAAGTTGCCGGTAATGCCACGCACAACAGCTTTAGGAAAATAATAATCTTTGGATTCGGATTCGGATTCGAGGATATTCTTGCTCAGGATTCGAGATTCGGATTCGAAAGCAAAAACTTGGATTCGCACACCCCTACATTTAGTTCATGTTCGTTTCAGAATTCCCGGACAACTGAACGATAGGAGAACTATGCTTGGCGAATTAAACTGGATATTCACTGCAATCACTGATACGATTGCGTGGAACACACTGCCAAGAGGTAGGTCTAGATACGGTACCTCTGCTACCTGTTGCTGTGGCTAGTTACGTTCTATTGTACAGAACCTAAATCTAGCCGTTGATAGACGAGCAATAGAGCCATATTTCATGCTGCATTGGACTTGAGTGATGTTGATAGTATAACTAGGGTTAACTTCGGTTAACCGGAAACCAATTTTGAAATTTAAATTCGGTTTCAACTTGTTTTTTTAATTTAATTTTTATTAATCGTTAGGCACAATCATAAACAGTTCCAAGGTAAGAGTTAACTCGTGTAGGCTACGCACAATTTTTATGATCACAAATTTAAGACCCGGCGGCACCTCCACCAAGCCAGGATACCAGCCAGGATTAATTTAATTTCGACTACCCGGCACCTCCACTAAAATTACAAAATTTAGCATTTCTTGTGTAAAATTGTAATATGAAGCCAAATATTTATATCGGAAATATTACCACATCGATATTGTATTGAAATATTGATTTTTTGCCCAGCCCTACTTTTCATATCAATTCAATTAATTTGGCTTTTAGGCCCTACTTCTCACCCATCTCCAGCCAACCAAGGTCACCTGCTTTCCCGATCGTAAACATGCCAATAAAGTAGAGGCAACAAGCATCTTATTCTTTACCACCCTAACCCACAACCATTTAATTTTTTCCTTTTTTTTTTATAAACCGGTTAGCGATTTTGCTAATCAATGTCATCCCTAGTATAAAAACGGAATTTCACATATAACATAATTAATAGGGGTGGGCGAACCTAGGTTTTTGACTTTCGAGCCAAACTCGAACTTTTGAACCCAAAATTTTTGAACTTCGAACTCGAGCCGAACTTTTGAAAATCCATTATTATTCTGTAACAAAAAGACACTTATAAAATTTTTAAAAAAAGTTATAAAAAATCTTAAATATAAATATAAAAGCTCAAAATAAAGGCTCCATTTCGTCATAAAAAATTCAATTAATTCAAACTATTTTTTCAAATTTTGCGTATTTTCAAATTTCCCGCCGTTAAATTTCAATAATGACTTCTAGTTTGTGTTTGTTATGTTGCCGACCCTGCACGACGAGTGTGAATTGTGACGATCGAGCCAATCACAGATGCGCACCGCCTTCTAAAGATAGCTTCGTCGTGACGTCATGGCGTGACAAAACGAGAACTTTTCAAGGCGCTGTAACTTGAAAATCAGCTGTTAGAAATATCCAGTATGGCGATCGCTGCTTTGTTGTTTTATTACGCGAACGATGTATAAAATCAGTTTTTGGCGTGTTTTTGGCGTAATTTCAAGACGAAGTTCGTTTAAAGTTCGAAGTTTTGATAAAAACCGAACTCGAGCCTAAAAAGTCGAGTGTGAGCCAAGCCAAACTTCAAAAAAAGCTCTGCTCGGGCTCGAGTTTTCGAACGTTCGCCCACCCCTAATAATTAAACATAGTATTATCCTACCTTATTCATTGAACACTATTGTAGAACAATTTTAACAATGCTTAAAAACTGAAATAAAATAAATAAATTGTACTTAGAGTCTACCCACTCAGTCACCTAACTGATTTTCAGTGGGGGACAGTAAACCAAAGCGACCAAGCCAACCCTGTAGGCCCCGACGCAATCGACGAATGAGCGATAACCAATCAAAGATCAATATTTTTAATAGTAAATATAGCAATCAGTGGTATGGACAGTTTGAACACCCGCGGATCAACGCCAGAATCAACAAGGCCGATTCAGAACAACTCTGAATTTATTATGTGCTTCGTTGCTAGGACGGCTCCAAAGTCACCGTTTACAACTCCTTAGACAAGAACTGATGAACTTAAGTCCAAATCAGAAGTTAAAAACTTCTGACTTTGGCGGGAATTGAACCCTGGACCTTCTGCATTGGAAGCAGATACGCTAACCACAAGACCAACGAGCCAATGACAAAAACAATGACACCATTACCCATTTAAAGTACGAGGTACTGCAAGGTCTACTGAATATTATAGTGGACTTTCAGGAAACCTAGCTTGTGGAGATTCAGTAGATCGTTGTTGGATGAAGTGTTTGGCCACTCAACTGCCGTTTAAAATATTGACATTCAAAACAAAAAAGTCTTATCAAAAATCAAAATGATTTTATTCAAAGACAAAACATATTACCGACCAATTAAATAAGTTGCAAATTTGAGTATTCATAATTTCTTGTTGGTTTGAATAGTGACGGATTTTGCTAACAAGTAACAACCTTCAATTTGGGCTTCAATTAGCTTTCGTACACGTTTCTTTTATTTTCTATACTACTAAGTTTTCTTAATTTTTGTTTTATACATATATTACATCTGGGAACCTTAGTTAGTAACCTACCTGGGTAGTTACTACAGAAGTAACAATTAAATACAAATTATCGATGATCAGAAAGGTGACAGCATTGTCAAACAATAATATCCGTAACATTATTGCCATTTTTAATAACAAAGCGGCGTGATCACTGATCAAGATTTCATGTTTCAAAAAGTTAACTACATTTAATAGCTCGTCATATAACAATATCGTAACGGTTGCATTTAATTTTGGGTAGAAAATCTTTGTTCTTGCAATAGTGACGATCAAATTAGCTAATTATTTCCGTTTGCAGACGTTCCAATTTTATTCCGACAAGATTTGACTTGGCCAAATCTAGTTAAACTTCCTGATTGGCAGGAAGAAATGAGGTCCATTATCGATGTACACGCAAGTGTCCATTATCAAGACAATGACATCCTACACTTCCAGTTTAAGTACGGGCATCACTGTCAAAAGTTATCGAGTGGAACCTGTCATAACCAGGTGGTGATTCTAACTTTTAGACAATCTTTGTGCCACACATTGCCTTGTTAAGATATTTAATTGGCAAATTACAAAAAGTCTATTAAACAAAATTTTGTTTCAATTAGCCTACAAAGATAATCCCACATGTAAGTACAGTTCAGTCCTTTGTATTGCATTCCTGTTAGGATTGAAAACATTGGGTTGTCAACATTTGGCTTCACATTTGTATCATTTTCTAGTCTACTTTTTTGCTATCTTACATTGGACTTGTTTACTACTTTTACAAGATAACAATCAGTCAGGAAACTATTGTCATTAAGTAGCCATTATAGCCAAATATCTACACTTTAGTTTATTCAGTGCCAGTTGTCATAGACCGTCGTTATTATTACGTAACCAGTTCGGATATTTGGTCACTTAGTATGCAAACATCTATGTAAGGATACTTGGCTGACGTAAAAAACCCTGCCTGTCGATCTTTGAAGTTGTGTCAGCGTTTCCGAAGCTAGGGCTCGCGTGAATTAGTTGAGAGACATAGGTCAGCTGTCCCAGTTCGCTTCCAAGCTGGCCTTTCATGACAGCTGTCCAGGCATCGTGAACGAGGTTGAGAAGGCCTGTTCACGTTTTCGAATGCTACGCTTGGTGAAAACATGGTTTCTGAAACTAACAAACTCGAACAGGAAATTCTTCGTTTCATAGCTGCAACGCCATGTTACAGTGACGTTGCACCAGTAAGAATCGACGTATCGATTGTATTGCGGTTTCATCAGGCAGTTTGGAGCTTTGGATCGGAGCGCTTTTTTTTTTCGATATTGTTCTACGTTTTCGATTCGAAAACGATCGCTTTCGAAATACAAAACATTCGTTTATTACGGCGGCATTTTCGAACTTCAAACCCCCCTATCTACCTTCGATTTCAAGGTTAAAATGTTTAAAAAATCGGAGTAGGAGACTGCTGACTTCGAAAAGTCCCCTTCGATTATTTTCACCACGACGTTCACCCGCTTGAATTGAGTACAAGAAGCGACGATTCGAAATTTCGACAGTTCACCCACCCTACGCCTCTGGATGTAAGGTTCCTACTGATTGTCGAAGCTAGTGCTGGAAAATGCGTTTCTTAACAAGTGTCTGGGAATCTTGTTTTACTTACCGCTTGTCGGTCATAAAACTGAATGATTTACTTCTGTTGTCTGGGCAGTTGGCATGTGGTTACTTTCTTGATGTCTGGGCAGTGCTGTGTGGTTTACTTACTGATTGTCTGGCAGTGCTTGGTTACTATATCTGCATCGTCGGATCGTAATTGTCTGGCTGCAACACTGATGCGGGCATGCTTGTTAAGGTTACTCCCATTGTCTGGGCAGTGCAGTGTGGTTACTTAACTGATTGTCCTGGGCAGTGTACTGTTGTGTGTTACTTACTGATTGTCTGGGCAGTTGGCTATGTGGGTTACTTACTGATTTGCTGGGCAGTGCTTGGTGGTTACTTACTGATTGTCTGGGCAGTGCTGTGTGGTTACTTACTGATTGTCTGCAGTGCTGTGTGGTTATTACTGATTGTCTGGCGTGCTAGTGGTTACTTACTGATTGTCTGGCAGGCTAGGTGTACTTACTGATTGTCTGGCAGTGCTGTGTGGTACTAGATTGTCTGGGCAGTGCTATGTGTTACTTACTGATTGTCTGGGCAGTACTATGTGTGCTACTTACTGATTGTCTGGGCAGTGCTATGTGGTTACTTACTGATTGTCTAAGCAGTGCTATGTGGTTACTTACTGCTTGTCTGGGCAGTGCTATGTGGTTACTTACTGATTGTCTGGGCAGTGCTATGTGGTTACTTACTGATTGTCTGGGCAGTGCTAGGTGTTACTTACTGATTGTCTGGGCAGTGCTATGTGGTTACTTACTGATTGTCTGGGCAGTGCTATGTGTTACTTACTGATTGTCTAAGCAGTGCTGTGTGTGTTACTTACTGATTGCTGGGCAGTGCTATGTGGTTACTTACTGATTGTCTGGGCAGTGCTATGTGGTTACTTACTGATTGTCTGGGCAGTGCTGTGGTGGTTACTTACTGATTGTCTGGGCAGTGCTATGTGGTTACTTACTGATTGTCTGGGCAGTGCTGTGTGGTTACTTACTGATTGTCTGGGCAGTGCTATGTGGTTACTTACTGATTGTCTGGGCAGTGCTATGTGGTTACTTACTGATTGTCTGGGCAGTGCTATGTGGTTACTTACTGATTGTCTGGGCAGTGCTATGTGGTTACTTACTGATTGTCTGGGCAGTACTATGTGGTTACTTACTGATTGTCTGGGCAGTGCTATGTGGTTACTTACTGATTGTCTGGCAGTGCTGTGTGGTTACTTACTGATTGTCTGGGCAGTGCTATGTGGTTACTTACTGATTGTCTAAGCAGTGCTATGTGGTTACTTACTGATTGTCTGGGCAGTGCTATGTGGTTACTTACTGATTGTCTGGGCAGTGCTATGTGGTTACTTACTGATTGTCTGGGCAGTGCTAGGTGGTTACTTACTGATTGTCTGGGCAGTGCTGTGTGGTTACTTACTGATTGTCTGGGCAGTGCTAGGTGGTTACTTACTGATTGTCTGGGCAGTGCTGTGTGGTTACTTACTGATTGTCTGGGCAGTGCTATGTGGTTACTTACTGATTGTCTGGGCAGTGCTGTGTGGTTACTTACTGATTGTCTGGGCAGTACTATGTGGTAACTTACTGATTGTCTGGGCAGTGCTGTGTGGTTACTTACTGATTGTCTGGGCAGTGCTATGTGGTTACTTACTGATTGTCTGGGCAGTGCTATGTGGTTACTTACTGATTGTCTGGGCAGTGCTGTGTGGTTACTTACTGATTGTCTGGGCAGTGCTATGTGGTTACTTACTGATTGTCTGGGCAGTGCTAGGTGTTACTTACTGATTGTCTGGGCAGTGCTTGTGGTTTACTTACTGATTGTCTGGGCAGTGCTATGTTGGTTACTTACTGATTGTCTGGGCAGTGCTATGTGGCTACTTACTGATTGTCTGGGCAGTGCTGTGTGGTTACTTACTGATTGTCTGGGCAGTGCTGTGTGGTTACTTACTGATTGTCTGGGCAGTGCTGTGTGGTTACTTACTGATTGTCTGGGCAGTGCTGTGTGGTTTTACTGATTGTCTGGGCAGTGCTGTGTGGTTACTTACTGATTGTCTGGGCAGTGCTATGTGGTTACTTACTGGTTGTCTGGGCAGTTCTTTGTGGTTACTTACCGATTGTCTGGGCAGTGCTTGGTGTTACTTACTGATTGTTGGGCAGTACTATGTGGTTACTTACTGATTGTCTGGGCAGGGCAGTGCTATGTGGTTACTTACTGATTGTCTGGGCAGTGCTATGTGGTTACTTACTGATTGTCTGGGCAGTGCTGTGTGGTTACTTACTGATTGTCTGGGCAGTGCTGTGTGGTTACTTACTGATTGTCTGGGCAGTGCTATGTGGTTACTTACTGATTGTCTGGGCAGTGCTATGTGGTTACTTACTGATTGTCTGGGCAGTGCTGTGTGGTTACTTACTGATTGTCTGGGCAGTGCTTGGTGTTACTTACTGATTGTCTGGGCAGTGCTATGTGGTTACTTACTGATTGTCTGGGCAGTGCTGTGTGGTTACTTAGCCTAACGTTCACCTCTCTGTTGTTGCAGCACCCGATGTGGCAGGCGTGGGACCTGGCCCTAGATCTGTGCCTTGCTCAACTACCCAACATAAAACAGACAGAGTTCGTACACTCTCCGTTCTTCGAAGAGCAGCTAACGGCGTTCCAGGTCTGGCTCTCGCTCGGCTCAGAGGAACGCAACCCTCCCGAGCAGCTGCCTATAGTGTTACAAGTATGCTCATTCTCAACACTCACACATATTATGTATAACTAGGATTATTTACGAATAACTAGGCCACTTCGTTAACGCTTTTTCCAGTCGCGTTGATGGATAAGCTTTTTCTATGGTTACTTGATAATTACTTGTTAATTATAGGCCTACACCTGGAAAAGGATTAAATTCAAACCTTTATTTCTATGAATTTTGACCAATTTTTTAACTTGCTTTTTCAAAAGGCACTACATCGCCATAACCTTTATGTTAATGTAAAATATATACGTTGTAGCCCCACCGTTTGGTTAGAATTGGCCCAAATATCACGAAAATATTGTATTAAAAACTGGTGACAAAATTGTAAAAGTACGATTTCTATGAGAAATATTTCTTCAAATGTCTCTGAAATCAGAACATATACCGTTTCAGTGATTTTAAACGTTCTCATAAAGTTTCATCAAGATCGGATTAGCCGTTTGCCAAATATCACGAAAATATCTAATTCAAAATAAAAAATCGTATGAGTCAGAGATTTCAAAGGTCCCCTCTAATTTTCATCAAGATCGCATATGCCGTTTGCCCGGTAGAGAGCGAACAAACAGACAAAAAAACTAACACTCGAGCTATTTTTCTTGAGGTAACAGAAGTAAAAAAAAAAATGACAGTGAAATTAAAGTCTTCACTTTGCTCATCCAATTACATTTTTAAAGCTATTAAAGTAGTGTACTAACAGTCCGGAATTCAACGCATGTGTCGGGACTCTAGATGTAGAAACTGCCTCGTTCTAGAGGGTACATGAATCCTTCAGAACGAAGATGGTTACCTGCACTGCGTGTTGTATTGTGTGGTGCAGGTGTTGCTGAGTCAGGTGCACAGGCTGCGAGCGCTGGAGCTGCTGGGCCGCTTCCTAGACCTCGGCCCCTGGGCAGTTAACCTGGCGCTGTCTGTCGGCATCTTCCCCTACGTGCTCAAGCTTCTGCAGAGCTCCGCCAGAGAGTTGCGTCCGCTCCTCGTCTTCATCTGGGCAAAGATACTCGCCGTCGACAGTGTAAGTTAGGTTGGGTGGGGCGTTGATTTGCATTTGAGCAAGCACATCGCAGCTCGGTTTTGTAATGTTATCCTATAGGATGATTAAAACAAAAGTTATTAATATTAACTATAGAAATGCCATTGAGAGTTGAACAACAGAGTGAAAAGTAACTAGTCAGTCATATTCTTATTTACATTCCTAGTCTCTCATCCTAAACATTTACAAACGTTGGTTTTCGTATGGTAGTAAAATGGTAGGAATTGTTTATTTTGCATTTTTCAGGGAATAAATATCTTGAAATCTCTCTAGAAATTTATTGCTAGGCCTATAAAGTTGTAAGCAGCACTGTCACATAAAACACCTAGGTCTAATTAAGTTCATGGTTATGAAGTACATGCCCCACCTTAAACTTAAATTACAATAATAATAATCATCATAACTCAGTTCCAACTAATATGTCGGGTTGAGTGGTGGTTTTCCACCATTATCTAGGGCATGAAACTGTAGATACTAAGCTTGCTAGACTCAGTGTTTCTTCCTCATCGAGTCATCATCTAACTCCTTCCTCTCCTCCAATTTACTCCACTCTCTTCTGTCCTCCCACAGCTTGACTCTTGTCACATGCTCCCACACTTCATCCCGTTTTCCAACGTCTTCTTAAATTAATCTTTCCCATTTCTCTCTTGGCCTTCTTACTCTTCTTTTCCCCTCCTCTGCCGCTTCAAATTCTCGTCTTGGAATCATATCTCTGCCCATCCTTTTCAAACCAAACCATCTTAGACCCTTGACACTTCTTAAAAACTTCATTTCTACTGCTTCCAGCTGACTCTCTTCCTTTGTTCCCACTGCCCATGTTACTGCCCCATATGTTAGTATAGATACAAAATATGCCTTGCACAACAAAATTTTACATTTTTGTGGGAACAACTCATTCCAGAGTAGCTTTCTCACCAATTTGTAAAACCCTTCTGCTTTTTGCACTCTAGATGACACTTCCCTACCCACTTTAGCATTGTTTGTCAATATACATCCCAAATATTTAAATTCTTCTTTTTCTTCTAATTCTTCTCCACGGAGTACAATTTTTCCCGAACTCTATTTTTAGAAATTAATTTGCTACAAATTATTGCTTTGGCTAATTTAATTTAATTTCTTTTACCATATTCATTTCAACATATTTTCAAAAGTTTGTTAGATAAATTAGATTATTAATATTTATTTTCTAATATAAATTTGGGAAATATTTCCAATTTACATGGATCCCCAAGTTTTATTTTGCCTGGCTTCTAAAGGTTCTCTTGTTATGTTTCTGCTTAACCTGATAGTTAACCTAACATTGTTTTGTGTGGTTTCAGACCTGCCAAGCAGATCTGGTCCGAGACAACGGCCACAAGTACTTCCTGTCGGTGCTGCAAGATCCATCAATGCCTGTAAGTGTTGCATGCAGTGATTCAACGGCAAGCCGCCTAATTGAGACGGCTATGTCACAAAGGCAATAGTTTGGTGATGCTCAGGCCTAGGCTAATTTACATATGGGCAACACGGCATATTATTAGAGGAAATGAGAAATGGTGATATAAAAACCTAAATTTTGTTTTAAAAAAAAAATCAAATTTTGCGTTTTTTGCAATTTCAAATAAATTGTCAAAAACTTTACTAAAATTTTTTAAAAAAATATACGCACTGTTATTTTGGTGGACTGTTTTTGCGGAATCCGTGATGCGCGCTGTTATTTTGGAGGTCTATTTCCGTGAACCCCGTGGCGTCACGGTACTGCTACCACACGCGTAATATTCGGTCTGGACCGGCACCTCCACCATCGCCATGCTCCTCGTCAGGAGACACATCACTTCACGACGCTTTAGTACGCTATGTGAGGGAGAGTGTTAAATACAAAAAAAATATGATATCTTAATTTTTAATTTTTTTAAAGTAGGTTCCATAACACTAGATTGAAGATTCCGATGGTAACAGTGTTGAAAGTCTGCCCTGAAGTCGGAACTTACCTAGTTGAATGAGCATTTGATCCCTCTTATCTTCTACTGTTGAGTGCCCCAAATCAACTCTAACTAACTCTTTGTAATGTTGAATTCTGAATTGCAAGTCGAACACATCGCACTAAAATCCGTTTTTCCCTTCTTTAGCCATTTTAGTTCCATTTCCCAATCACTTTTGTACTTATGCCTATACAACGACCTGTCCGGCAAACCTTTGCGTTTTTTGTTCATTTTCTTCTGAAGTAAACAATAAGGCCTACTTGGCCTACAGCCTACTATCAACTAGGCCTAAATATCTGACGGAAATAGCTGGGAAGATCAAATAATACAAATACACGTACTATCTAGGCCCTAAAGAGAGAATCTTCACAGTCAGTGCTACTGCTACTAACACACAATTGTATTTCTTGCTAGGCCTAGCCCACACCTCCTTATTAGGGCATGATGCTGCAGCTGGCAGCTCATTGGGCAGCGTTGACCTTGAAGAGGCGCTGGAGGCGGAGCTTGCGCAGTGCGCATAGTTGAGCGCATAGCCACGTGACGGGACGTTCCAAGTAGTATAGCTAGCCCACTTACAAACCATCTTGCAAAACTCGTTTGTGACTCGTCAATTTTTCTTTTCACGTACAAACCGACTCGTTTAGTGCGTTTTTCAAACTTCATTAAAACACGTGATTCATCGAAAAATCCGTGAATGATACCAAATATCCTGTACTCCGTTTTATACCCAAAATATCTGTGAAAACGGATAAAATCCGTGAAAACGACAGGCCTGTAATAGTCTATTATTAAACACAATTCATTCCCTGAAACATTGCATTGGAGCCACTGAAAACGTAATCAAACGCCAATTGCGTTAACCAACTGTACACTACCTATAGGCCCTACCACCAGTGGCTTCTACTAACTAGTGATCTACTCTGATGTGTTTGATGCCAGGGTGAGCACCGCACTCTGGCTGCGTTCGTCTTGGCCAGCATCGTGCACAACTACCGCCAGGGCCAGGAGGCGGCCATGCAGGGCAAGCTGCTGTCCATCTGTCTCGAGCAGCTGACGGACCCCAGCGCGACGCTGCGACAGTGGCTGTCGATCTGCCTCGGGAGGCTGTGGTCTCACTATGAGGAGGCGAGGTGGAGCGGTGCACGCGACCTGGCTCAGGACAAACTGGCAGTGCTTCTCAAGGACCCCGTGCCAGAGGTGAGGCGAGCCTTGGTTAAAATTAAAAGTAAATGGCAACACATTTCATAATTCCAAAAAAAAGATTTTTAAATTAGAGGTGTATGGGTGCCCAAATTTTAGGTAAGGTGTTTGAGATCTGACTTGATACTAATAAATGCAATTTTTTCGGGTACCGGTACCTACCTTTCAAAACCTAAAATTATTTCAATACAGGTGCTGGCCCAGATTTGAATTACTATTCTAATTTCAGTTTTGTCCCTGTCCCCTAGGTATAATCTGTGAACGTCTGTCTTGTAGGTTAGAGCGGCAACTGTCTACGCGCTGGGCACGTTCATCAGCTCGGTGACTGTGAGGAGCGATCACGCCAACACGCTGGACCAGAGCATCGCTATGATGCTGATCAACACTGTGTCCCATGACATGAGCCCTCTCGTCAGGAAGGTACGAGACGACGTTGCGTTCACATTGTAGCCTACTGTACACTTTCTGGTGGGTGACTTTGGTTCAGGGGTTTGATTGATTGATTGACAAGCGAATAGCTCGCCTGTCTTAAATTTGGTAAGTAACCGCTCGTTCTGCACAATGTTTGTTGTTGAAAAAGGGATTGGCCTGCATTTAGTGTCGGTTTGCAATGAGTAAACACGGTAATTCCATTAGGCTTCATGACAATATTTTTTGTAGTATTCAACTCGATAAATGTTTTAGTATTTGAACACTTAAGTACTCTTCGATTTGATGTGTTGTTCGCGTTCCCTTCCAACCGTGTATTTAAGTGAGTTCAAACAATCCCGCTTTTATTCCTGCTTTAGGCTGAAGCTTTTAAACTTCTCTCTTTTCAACTTCTAATATCAGCTTTTGACTTAGAAATGTGTAAATGGTGACTTTGGAGCTGTCCTAGCAACGAGGCACATAACAAATTCTAAGGTTGTTCCAAATGAGTCTCAAGTTGATTCTGGCACTCTCCGCGGGTGGAATCGTGTCCAGCTGATTTATCAGTGTTTCCATCTTAAATATGCCGGTCTCTAGTTGTTCGTTGTTCGTTTGGTGGTCGGCGCCTTCATGGTTGGCTTGGTCAGCTTTAAATTTAATATCCCTCACAGAAAATCAGTTCATGTGACTGAGTGGGTAGACTCTAAATACCGTATTGTCCTGAATATAAGCCTACATTTTTTTCATTATTTTAAGTCTCAAAAGTTCCTTACCAGCTTACCTATATATGCATGCTTAAGCATATGTTTTTTAAATTTCAACAAGAAAAGTTAGGGGGTCTGCTTATATTCAGGTTTGGCCTATATTTGGTACAATACGGTATTTACTGTATGTTGCCTATATATATTTTTAAAAATTAATTTTTAAATAAATAAATATGTTACCTGTTATAACAATAACAATTGTAAAAATCAAATGTAAAGTTACATGGACTTGTAAAGCGGAATCATGTCCCGATGCACCGAAATAGCGTTGTAATCTACCCTTGTGTGTGCACAGGAGCTGGTAGTCGCGCTGCAGTGGATGGTGCTTATCTTCGAGAACTCATTCCTCTCGGTCGGGATGCAAGAGGAGGCTAGACACCACGAGATCAACCCTCATGTGGGTGTAGGTTCTTACGAGTAACAATGTGCCTTAGTTGACTCGCAATGTCGTGTGTTTCTGCTTACTCTTGGTCGGGATGCAAGAGGAGGCTAGACACCACGAGATCAACTATAGAGATGTCATAGGGTAGTAAAATTAGGATTCGGTTCCTGACCTTCCAGGAATCGGGTAACCCGAATCCTGAAAGCCTAAATTACGTCATTTTATCGTCGTACCCCCCCACCCCCCGGAGCAGTTGAAGGTCGTTCGTCGGAAGCGTCTACAAGAAGATACCCGGAAGCGATAAGCTTATCTTCTACTGTTGTGAGACATTACCTAGCGGTCGGCGGCCCGGCCACCCATTCCATCACATCCTCTTCCGTGACGTCATCGCAACCTGGAAGTTGCTTGAACAATGACGCAAACATAGCAATGTGATTTGTGTGGCTCGGCACTCGGCAGCCCAACCTTCCTCAATAGCGGTGGGAGGGGGAGGGTGTCGCCGGCCGGCCAGCCTCGCTCGACGGGCCGGGCAGCCGGCAGTTTGCACTGTGGGTGGCCTGCGACGTTCTACTCGCTCCTTACTACGCACGGCGCAGCGGTTAAAAACCTTTCATTTTCTACTAGTCGCGTAAATTTTTACTACCCGATAAAGATTCGAATCCGAAAAACGGATTCGGGTAATTTCTGGATTCGGGTACCCGGGTACCCTATGACATCCCTAAGATCAACCCTCATGTGGGTGTAGGTTCTTAACAGGCTGTGCAACAAGCCGTAGTTGACTTATGTCTTACCTTATTTCTTCCCCCGCCCTGTAAACAATAATTACAAGAATTCGAGTTGAAATGCCTCTAGTAATTATAGAACCATCCATATTGAGGATAAAGTGGCTTTTAAACCCATCTAGACATTCTGATTAGTATGACTTGTTGCTTGCTTCTTCGAAGTGCAAACATAATCGTTTACACATGTCAATTGCATGCCTAGTATGAATATTGTTTAAGACTCAAAATTCAAAAGGGTGGAAAAGATAAAAAAAAGTGGAACATTGATTAACGCACACTTCTAGCCCAAGGTGTGTAGGCCTACTGAGGTTTTGATCTCATCACTCTGCTTCCCTCTAGGTGGCAATCTTTACAGACCTGGCGTTGTCTCCGATCACCGGTGGTCTGCGTCGAAACGCTTCCCAAAACCGCCTGCGCATGATGTCTCCTGGTGCGTTGTTCAACCCGGACGGTACGGTCGTCCCAGCGATAGCCGCCACAGACACGCTGGCGCTACAGCCCGACAAGATCAAGCGAGTGTCGTCCTCTTCGTCGATATCTAGTCTGGGTAAGTCATCTCATGGTCATCTGCTTGTGAAGTTGGTTTCAACGGTGGCCGTTGGATTCTATACTTTTACCATTGTAAGACTAAACATGTTGATGCAATAGTTTAGAAGTAAGCAGGAACGTGCAGGAGGAAATAATAATAACGATATCAAACACCCGGTTGTAACATGAGCCGGGTCAGGGGGCTACGGACTGTTCTTAGGAGGAAACAAATACATTTAATTTAGTGATGACATTAGGTAGGGGAGAGGGTGCATAAATGGGACACTTTTCACATTTTAATTATTATTTCCTCAAATTATGTTTTTTTCAAAAATTTGAAATAGCCAACTTTAAGAGCCACCCTTTAGACATAAATTTCAGATTTTGTTGTTCACAAACTATTTCTTTTTAATAACCGTACAGGTGCAAATTAAGAAGTCGGCATGTGTCCCATTTATGAACCATGTGGTTGTTAAATGGGACAGACCTAAAAATCACAGAAATAACCATCCATTAAGCATTCTAAAGACATCATTTTATTTATTTTATTTTAAATACAAAACATTATCATTTTGTAAGCTCAAGGCTATTTAACTACACCATTAACCCCGTCAAACTTCACAAAGTCCATTGCAAAAAATAAGAACGACTTGGTCCGGGCAGTCCCGCCTCCTTTATTTCTAACTGTCTGCGGCAGACGTTTCAATATTTGTTCTTTATGAACATCAGAAATGTCTTCTTGCTTAGGGTAGAAGAAGCTGCCACCACCTGCGTTTTTTCCACGTAAGAATTGACATTGAAAAATGTCCTCGCTTTTTTTCCCCATAATTCGCCCCACAAAGTTGATGTTTTTCTCACTACCATCTCCGGATGAAAATTTGTAAGCCTGCCTACTTGATGTAAGCCCTAGACCTAGTTAGGGCCTATGGTAGGCCTACTTGGTGTAGGCCCTAGACCTGGGCCTAGCCTACTTGATAGGGCCTAGCTACTCTTAGAATATAGATGGTTGGTTTAGGTCTATGGCCTAGGCTAGGGCTTGGGCCGATTGGCTTAGTTCAGGCCTGGGTAGCCTAGGCCTACTTTATGGGGCAGCTATATGGGTGAAGGGTCTTCAGTTAGGCCTTAAATAAATTATAATGTGATACATTGGCTCTGATAACCATTATTTATCCATAATCAAGCATTTAGCAAATGTCCCATTTAGCAACCTGCATCCATGTCCCATTTATGAACCTCAAGCATTGTGGACAACATTGTCCATTTGGCCTAAAAAATAGGTAAGATAATGATGAAACCAGAATTATTTCTTCTTTCCAGTGTCTCAATTAAAAGTTCCAGAATGGCATCTTCAAATTTCACAAGGTCTTATGTCTATTCTTTATTTTATTGTCTTGGAAGGAATTTCTACTTTGGAGGTAGCAAAAAACCAAAGTGGAATAACAATTAGAAATTGTCGGCCATCTTTATAATTTTTGTTTATGAAGAAGCAGTACCACTGCTGCCAACTTTTGGTAAAAAAGCTAAACGAGGAAAAAATCAGCTGATTAGATATAGCCACTGTCCCATTTATGAACCGTCCCATTTATGCACCCTCTCCCCTACCCAAAAACCGGTTCCAAACCGACCCGGTTCCGACTTTTTAAGCCGGTTCCAGTTTTTCAAATTTCTATTGTACAGCGGAGAACTTCACGGGCACGTTTTCCAGCACAAATTGTAATTCTACGCACCGTTTTTTGTGTTGTCTGTTTCCATACCTGTGATGATGTAGCTGGCTATCTTTCATTCCTCGCTAGCTGATTATCAAGCACTTTACCGGCCTTGACACACGAGGCTGCTACATGACACTTGACTGTTGGCAGTCGTACGTAACAAAGCGCGGGCGCCGAAGCCAGCTCACTCCCGCCCGTACAGTCGCTTCCAATAAACACGCACGTAAGCCTGATACATTGAACATTTCGTGATTTTAAAAACTGGTTCCGACGTGGAGGAACCGGTTTGAACTTTTTGGATCCGATGTCATCACTAATTTAATTATTGTATTATTAAGAGTCTACTCTCTGTTACAAGAACTGATTTTCAATGGTGAACAATTTGTACAATTCATTATGTTATTCATTGGTAGGACGGCTTATTTGGGATTTACTTTATGCATCAAGCATCAGTACATGCCTAGTTTTGAAATCAATCTCTGCATTACTGTTTAGTAAATAAACTTTTAGTTTGCTCGTGTTGTTTGTTGTGTCCAGGTCACAGCACGATCAGTAACCTGCCCACCCTAGCGTTCGGCAGTATCTACATGAAGATCTGGACCGGTATCGTTGCTCTCGACTTGGATCCGTTTGCGGGAGTCCGTCTGATGTCGACGACGGTTACCAACCACATCCGGGATCAGGTGAAGGAAGCGTGGTGCAAGGAGGACATAAAACTCTCTTCCTCGCTCTCCCTGCCTCCGAGTCCGCAGGCCAGGAGCTTTCTCTCGTGAGTAACTCTTGCATACCGTATTTGCCCGAATAGAAGATGACCCCCCATTTTCAGGAAGTTAAAACGGGAAAAATAATATTCTCAAATTTAAGACGACCCCCATTTCAGGAAATTAAAAATGGAAAAATAATATTTTAAAACAGTACAGTAAGATCTCTCTTATCCGAGTTGGATGAGACCGGGGGCACCTCGGATTTGCGAAAAACTCGGATGGCGCGGATCAATTGTTTATTTGCTCTCGTAGCATAGCCTGATGTGGTAAAATGATATATGACACATGTAATGGATAAAGGAACATAAAATACACACGATACACTTCATACACGGTATACTAAATGATTTAATAGCTTGTAATTCAAGCTCACGAACACACGTACACAATTAGGCCTACATGTCGTAATAAAAACGTATGTCTAGGCCTAGGCCTAGGCCTAAACTCGACGCAGTAGGCCTAGGCCTACAATGCAAACATAGGCCTAGGCCTAGCTCTCTTTCTCATGTGGGAAAACCTCTCACTACTATGCCCGCGCTGAAGCTCACGACGCAAGATAAGTCTGGGAAAGAAATAAGATAAGCCCAGGAATAACAATTCAATGCGTCGTGATTACGAATTTCGTGAATCGGTTGAAACATGATTGCATCTAGTTCCACAACGACCATCTTTGAACAGCTGTGTGTGACTGTGAGATGGCTGGATCGTATGCGCACGCGCAGGCGCGCGACGCACACTGACCTCTATATGCTCAGTGGGTGGCACTGACGCTTACCGGCGATGCGCCCGACGCACACTGACCACTGAACTCTATACGCTCAGTACACTGATGCACACTGCTCGAAAGTCGAGATATATCGCCGATCTATCTTCTTTGCACTCACTCGTAAGGCATGCCTACAAATGTATGCGAGTACATTTAAAAAAGTGCGGCGCGGCGTCTGTAATTATTTTTATGTTTTATTTACGTATTTAAAACTTTATTTATTTATTTATTTATTTTTTATTTTTTATTTTTTTTTTGGCGGCTCGGTTAACACGGAACATCGGATAAGAGGAGATCGGATAAGAGAGATCTTACTGTACTTAACACCTAATTAACCTAATTCTTAATTAATAATCAGGGATGACATCGATTCCAAAATTGTTATCAATCATTGTGACCAAATTGATTCCCAAGAAAAAACTTATAGTTACACGCACAGTTATTTGGTGGTCTTTTTCCACGGAGCCTGTGATGACGTCTGCCGACTGCCACGCGTCATGGAACCATGTACTACGCGCCTCGAAAACATCGCCCGCTCATTCGAAAAACATCGATTTTCTTGATATGCAAGTTAAGACGACCCCCAATTTTGTAACTATCAAAAATGGAAATAAATATCGTCTTATATTCGGGTAAATGTGGTATTTCTCGTAGAAATATTCCTTCACATCACATATTTTCGTGATCATGGAGGCGACTCAAAGACGACGACTCTTAGTCGTATATCACAACTATTCTGCCCCCAAGAAAATTTGGTGTGCATTGAATCTTGATGAAACAGAAATTCTTCCTAGTGACCGTACTTATCTCAGTGGTCGACCGGTGACCTAGATGCTTGTACAGCCGGGATCATATTATGTAAATCAAGAGGTCTGGAAGATACCTCCTTCGCCGACATCGCGTGGTCAACTCTCTGTGCCATGATTTATATTGCCCTGTGAACTGCATTATACAATAGAAGCCCCCAAGACTATTTTGTAGTTATAAATGTTATCTAGGGGGCTTTGAAAGACTCTTGGTGAACAAAATTGTCAATATCTAGAAGGCAGTTAGAAGAAAACAAAAACAAAAGCATTAAACAAACTTTGGTGGCTAGCAACCGCTGTTTGACAGCTTACATCGAATTAATTGAAATTAATTGGAAACTAACACAAAGGTAAGAACTAAGGCCTAGTCTTCATGCTATGCCTAGACCAAGGTATGGATATATAATAGCATTGCGGACGATTATCGTATATCGATACGATACGATATGCGACGTCATGTCGCGATAATCGTACAATATTATTTTGCACTGAATATCGTGATAAATCCCGCTGAGGTCTGCACTACACATTTCTGCAGTTCAACGGAACGCTCCACCCACTTCTCCGCTACGATCCCCGCCCCGCCAGCGCCTAGCCGATGCGCGCGCACCTCCCTCCAACCTCGCTCTCGATTCACGTAGCCCGCTGCATGGGACTTCAGTCAAGTTGCTCCCGTCGTAGTGACAACATTGACGATGCGACTAGTTATCTTTACATGCTCCGAGATCAAGCATTATTTATTATGAGGCATAAAAAACATGTTTCAAGTAGATTCACTTGAAAATCTCGATGACTTGACTAATATCCCATCACCGGCTGGCCAGCCTCGCTCGAGTGGCATGCCACTAGCCAGCGCTCAGTCAGCTGGTGGGTGGTCTGCGGCGATCTACTCGCTCCTTACTTCGCACGGCGCAGCCCGGCCAGTACGCGTGGGAAAAGAATAATAATATTATGTTTCAACCAATTTTTGTAATCCGTAATCACAGTGCATAGGATTGTTATTCCTGAGCTTATCTTATTTTCCAGGCTTATCTTGCGACGAGAGCGATAGTGAGTGATTTTATGATAAAATAGATTTGTTTTGCCCATTTTAAGATGATTTTACACAATTTACAAAACATCTCAGTTGCACGCGATTTTTCGATATTTTCGATATTTTCAATATTGCCGATATTATCACAATATTTTTGATAATAATAATATTGTATCGCATAAAAATAAACACGGACGATATTATCGCGATATATTTTCGGAAACATGGCGATTATCGATATGAATTTAATTTATCATAACGCAACCCTAATAATATATAATGCTTTCTTTACGTTCCATATTATATTTCTTCTAGGCTTAATTGGTTCCTCTGGTGAATAGTGATTTTTCCTTTGACATTAGCAGCCATGTTTCTTATTTACGTCAATCGTTGCAGGACCCTTATTCTGTTAAAATTCGACAACTTCTCATATCACTTTTTTCGACAGCGTCTCATCTCACTGAAAAGTGAGATCTTTCGACTTTGCGATTCAGATAAAAATTTTTAAATCAATCTTGTAAGTTGTATTCCAATATTGTTTGAATTGTGAAATCTATTAGCCAATCAGAAGACTGGAATTCAAAAGCGCGGTAAAAATTAAAAGTGTGGTTAAATGTAGTTTAGTTTGTTATTATTATCAATTGTTGTTTCAGTATATATCTATTAACCTGTTGACAATCAAAATAAGGCCTATGCAAAGTATTTTCAAAATAATGTAGTTCATTTTATTTAGAGAAGGCAGTTTAGATTTCACTAGCCAATCACATGCGTCTAAATAGCTTTCACTTGGAAATATTTTGGTGAGGAGTTGTCGAATTATTCGAACGGGATTTACATAGAGACGGCCATTTTTAATCAAACAGAATGGCAGTTGTCACTTCTCATTTCAAAATTCGACATGAGAAGCTGTCAAATTTTAACAGAATGAGGGTCCAGTTCACAGGGCGATATAAATCATGGCACAGAGAGTTGACCACGCGATGTCGGTGAAAGAGGTATCTTCCAGACCTCTTGATTTATAATATATGACCCCGGCTGTACCTTCCAAAAAGAGGTATGTGTTCAAAGCACAATGCAAATGGGCAGCCTAGTCTATAGGCCTCGTGGAATTTATTTTTGAAGGTTTACTTCTTGACACTTATTTGATCATAGATCTTTGGATTCAACCCACTGCCATCTAGACTCTAGACTCTGAAGAACCTTGGACAGAGCCCGTATGGCCAATGTCTTCTCGTTCTCACACTCCTTGGTCAGAGATCTTGTGGTAACTTGCAGGTCAAACTGAGGCCTCTGAGGTACCTGGTAATATCGTTGTGCGATTGAAATCAAGAAGGCCCAGGTCCACCATGGCAGTGAGTGTGATGTTTAAATCTTTCTGTGTCTCGACTAGGAATTGCATCTAACTCTACTCTCTGCCGTATCCGCGCTTGTGTTTTGTTTAATCTTTCTGTGTCTCGACTAGGAATTGCATCCAACTCTAACTCTCTGTCGTATCCCCGCTTGTGTTTCAGCGGTGAGTCTCCGCCAACAACCGGGTCCTCAACGGATCTCAATCGTCTTGGAGCTTCGAGGTCTTCCCACGTTCCCAGTCGGACCCGGAAAGTCTTTCCCAACACGGTGAGTTGTCCGCCCGTCTCTCGACTTAAAGCACATGCCGCAAACCTCAATATTTTTCAAATTTAACCTTGGACTGAATAAACTACTAGGGAAACGCCAAAGTCGTTGTTAAATGAGTGAGTGAGCCAAGTGTTGAGTACCCGGGAACATCCCCTTTCCTCCCGTATACCTAAGGATCTAGCCCAGTATGAGGAATGATACCGGGTACTTAACACATGGCTCACTCACTCGTTTAACAACGACTTAGGCGTTTCCCTAGTTATTTAAATTGAACATTTGAAATGCGAATCGTATTCAAAACGTATTAGCGTGAAACATTAACAAATTTCCAAGATAAAACAAAATCACCTAAGTTTTATTTCCCATTTAACACCCCTCCAAAATAAAATGTGGGTGTAAAAATATAAAAAAAGTTCGAGCTAGCGGGTTTCGAACCCCAACCCTCCGTGCGGTAGGCTAAATGCTTACCAATAGGCCATGCAAGCCACGTAGATATCGTCCCGCTAGCTGCTACTAAACAAATGCTATCGATAGGGCTGTGCGAGTCTCGACTTTTCGAGATTCGAGCGAGATTAAAGTGCTGCTCGAATCTCGCTCGATCTCGAGATCAGACTGCTCGGAAAAACGAGTCTTGCTCGATCTCGACCTCAAATTGCTCGAAAAATCTAGTCTCGAGATATCTCCGTCACGGACCACGGTGGTCGTAATTATGCGGGACCTTGCGTTATGCGACGATGGTAAAGTAATATTTATTCCCCGATTTTTGCGTAATAATTTCATATTGCCATGCCACACAATCAGTCTACCACTGTTTACGTGTTCCGACTGTACGCGCATCTAGCGACTGAGAGATAGCGGCGAGATCTCATCGACATTCCAGCTCACAGCCTTATCTCCTCCCGACCCTCTCGTTGTCGTTCTTTGAATAAAAAAAACTGCCACACTTGACTCATCTTGTTAGGCGGCATCACAAGTAATGGCAAAGGTCTTCTTTGGGCGGAAGAAACATCACGAATTCAATATAATTGGGCAGACTGACGCTAGAGAAGTTCACGCCACAACACGTCGAGCCGTACTGAATACATCGCGATCAGGCCGGGCGATGTTTTCGTCTCGCGCTGTAGTGTAAGCGCATGTGCACTGGCGGCGGTGGGCGTGGCATTATACTTGAGCAGCTATTGGCCACTCCGGTAACCAATCGGCGCGTTGATACGACAGCGCGGCATTTTTAAAACATCGATGTCACTATTCAAATCGATAATCATATCATATTACTGATATCGATAATCGATCGATATTTCAATTATCGACAGCAACCCTAGATTAAACTAATAAAGTTAGAAACAAAAATTATATTATATATCTCGCTCGATCTCGGATCTCGCTCGAGATTCAAGATTTTGTTCAAATTCTCGCTCGATCTTGCTTGACTTAAAAAATCCCTGCTCGCACAGCCCTAGCTATCGATATTTTAAAAATCACATTTTTATTTATTGTAGGATTAAATCGCAATGGATCTAGCTGATTTTGTTAGCAGTTCTCAGTAAACTCGTACTGGATGTCTGTTTAAAATTTCAGCCCAATCTGTTCAGCGGTTCGGCTGATTTTCGACGTACAGACAGACAGACAAAATCACAGAATGAGAGCCGTTCAAGTTGAATGGAGACACTCGGTCGCTCCGCTCCCTCGTTTAACTAACTGAAGTATATTTTTGCAATAAATTCACTGCCTCAACTTAGGGATGGACGAACGTTCGTTTCGGTTCAAAGTTCGTAACTTTTTTAGAAGTTCTGTTCGAGTTTGATATTTTAAGTTTAAGTTTGTGGTGTATTAAATTTTCAAACTTAACCTAAACTTGACTTGAATTAACTTCGAGTAGGCCCCTATCTAGTACAGGCCTATATTATGCACGTTAAAATCAATTTCAACACCAAAATGGATTAGCATTATGTTTATATGACATTTTAATTTACAATTCAATCTTTAAAGTAGTTACAGTTCTCCATTCACATCGATTTGTGGGCCAAGGGCCACCTGTACTGTTTTATTACCGTTTAAACTGCTGGCGGCACATATAAACCGCCAACCCCTTGAATCAGAGCCCCGTGTTAAAAACTTAAAACGACACGCTACTCATGTCGGTAGACCTATACTTGTCCACTCCTAAGTGATGGTTAACATTCAGTAAAGATTGACATCACAAATGACTACAGTAATGTATTAGTGATAGTCTGATAGAGGATAATAATTATATTAGTTGTGCCCAAACTTTTTTATTATTCAATACTATAATCACGAGAAAACTGAGTCTATTTTTTACATCGATATTCCTGCGTCATCGGAAATATTGCGATGTCTTAGCGCAGGGTTGCCATTTTTCTTTTTACGGATTTTGAGGGTGCAAAACGGATGGACGGATTTTATATTCCAATTTATGGATTTAAAAAAAAAAATTATGCTGTTTCCAACTAGGCTTGGCAAAAAATCTGTATTTCAATGCAAAATCAATTAGGCCTAGTGGGAATATTTTCGATTTATAAATAATAAATATCAAAATTTCGTTACTTTGGTGGAGGTGCCGGGTAGGTAGTCGAAATCAAATTAATCCTGGCTGGATCATGGTGGAGGTGCTGGGTCATAAAACGCGATTGTGAGATCGTAAAAATCGTAAAATGCGTGATACCTTATCAACTCTATTTGGCCTCAAGTCATTAAAAATAGGCCTACTCTTAATTTTTTTACACTTTCAATTTTTTACAATTACATTTTGAATTTTGATATATCAATATCGAAATCGGTACATTTATTCATTAAAAGGATTTTTATGGATTTGAGCGTTTCATTTAAGGATTTCTAAGGATTTTTGATGTGCTCAAACAGGATTTTTATTTTTTCTTGGTAGCAACCCTGTTTTAGCATTGTCACCCTTATCATTAAATATCCTGCCGCGGTCTGCAGTACACATTTCTGCAGTTCGCCGGAAATATTGCGCGGACTTAGCGATGTCACACATTATTAAATATCCCACGGCAGTCTGCAGTACACATTTCTGCAGTTCAACGGAAAGCTCCTCCCACTCCTCCGCTACATTAACCAACCACCGCCAGCACCTTTGTCAAAAAAACAAGTATGCATACGATGACTGAGCGATAAATACAAGCCATTATTTATGCTGGAATCATTATTGGTAGAGGTAATGAAAAATGGCGATATAAAAACGCAAATTTCGTTTTTAAAAACCCAAATTTCGCGTTTTTCGCGATTTCGAAAAAATTGTCAAAAACGTTTCGAAAAAAAAAAATAATAAATAAAAAAAATAAAAAAATAAAAAAAAACGGAGCCCCTTAAGTTAGGGATGACATCGATTACAAAAAGTCAGAATCGATCATTGTGACCTAAAATCGATTCAGAGTCGATTCCCAACAAAAAAATAAATATTTGTATGCACTGTTATTTTGGTGGACTATTTCCGCGGAGCCATATACAGTGAAACCTCTATCCATAGTTTCTCAAACTACTATTTTCCTGCATCTATAGTGTTTTTTATACACTCCCATAATAAGCTTTATTGTTATTTTCTATTTGATCCATAGTTTTTCCGGATCCATAGTTTTTTTCAAGTACTCCCCTGAAAAACGATGCATAGAGTTTTCACTGTACGCGCCGTTATTTCCGCGGTCTATTTCCGTGAAGCCCGTGACGCGCTCGTTGCGTTGACTGTTTGATGACTACCGCCTACCGCACGCGTAATATTCAGTCCAGACCGGCACCTCCACCAAAACTGGACCGGCACCTCCACCATCCCTTACATTTTGCACTCTAAACGGTTCAATTTCGCGAGTTAGTTCGCGTTTTGGCCAGTTTCATCCAATTTCGTTCGTTATTTCGTGCTATACACAAGATTTCGCGAATTTCGCGATTTCAAAATGTGTTTTTTTCCATCTCTAAATGATGTAATTCGTCGACAATATTACATTTTAGGCACTAAAAAGGACATTTAAAAAAATTCGCGAATTTCGTTATCACCATTTTTCACTACCTCTAATTATAGGGGAAATTTGCAATAACCATTTTATGTATGCATTGTAGGTCCTACCACTATATATTTGTTGATGTGATAATAAGACTCTACCTACCTAGAAGGAAAATGAAAATATGTAATCAAGCTTATCATTAATCAACTATAATTACTCAAAATAGTCGTAAAACCAATTCTCACGTTCTGTGTTAAATTAATGTTTAAGCCTACATTTGAAATAAATAAGTGAGACCCTGCACATGGTTCACCCCTACCAATGTCCTGTCTCCCTACGCATCCAGTTTGATCTAGTTCACGCTGGATGCTTTCAGATCAACGAAGAGACGGACGACGGAAGCGGCCACTACAAGCCTCTAGTCACAACGCAGTTTGTCGAGTGGAGCTGCAAGTACTTTGCGCAACCTGTCATGAGGTACCTGGAAGTAAACGACGTCGAGAGTTCGTTGCACTACGAGCGAGAGTGGAGATATCAGGTGCGTTACAACAACAATAACAGGCAAGGCTTGTTGTTATTAGGCGGGATGGTCGTGACCAAACCACCTGTATTGGTGCCAGCGCCATCGACGAGTGAGCAATATGGCCAACCAGAAAATGTTACTTGAAACGGGAAACTCCTGTCACCATTTGCACATACCCAACTTAAAACTTGATTGATTGGTTTTGTGGTTAGCGTATCTGCTTCCAATGCAGAAGGTCCAGGGTTCGATTTCCGCTAAAGTCAGAAGTTTTTAACTTCTGATTTGGACTTCAGTCCATCAGTTCTTGTCTTAGGGGTTTGTAAACGGTCCTAGCAACGAAGCACATAATAAATTTCAGAGTTGTTCTGAATCGGCCTTGTTGATTCTGGCGTTGATTCGCGGGTGTCCGCACTGTCCATACCACTGATTGCTATATTTCCTATTAAAAATATCGATCTTTGGTTGGTTATCGCTCACTCGTCGATTGCGTCGGGGCCTGCAGGGTTGGCTTGGTCGCTTTGATTTAAAGTCCCCCACTGAAAATCAGTTATATAACTGAGTGGGTAGACTCTAAATAAAATTTATTTATTTTATTTATTTTATTTTACTAAGTCCATATCAGAGGTTAAAACTGTTATGCTTGAAGCGGAATTCTAGCCTGGACCTTCTGCATTGGAAGCCTACATGAGTTGGGTTGTAGTTTTAGTACTTGCTAGCAATGCTCACCCCACACTCTTCTTCATCTTCAATATCTTCTAAGGGGATGAGTTTATACAAGTTCTCTCTCCTCCCACAGACTTTCTGTATCGGTCTCTTCCTACGCGGTTATACCCCATCTTCTCCGATCTGTTAGTAATTTAATTAATAATGCCTTTATTTCCTGGTATAGGTGCAATTAATAACTCAATAAATTGTATGTAAATAAAAAAAATCCATCTCAGCAGGGTATCGAATCCTGGTCTCCCAATTGCCTGTCGGGTGCTTAACCCCTAAGCTACCGAGACGGTTAACTTCATAACATCTCGATTGTCGGTGCATTGTAGATCTGAAAGTACTGCAATGATTCTGCTGCCTTTGAACTGACTATCTAAACACGATTTATTATGTCATTTTATTAGTCATTACTCATTACCTAACGCAGGTGTGAGCAAGGGTTTATATTTCAATTTCTCCCGTAGGTGTAATTTGATTTTATGTAAATCCAGATGCCGTCTAGGTAGCTTAGGGATAAAGCACCCAACGGGCAATTGGTTGACCGGGGTGCCCGGTGACATAGATTTTGTAATTTTCTGAATTGATTTACCTACATAAAATTAATCTACAGGAGTGTTTCTCAATTAGTGAATTGAGAAATAAACTCAATACGTAAATGTTATTGCTTCAATGTTTAATTTCTAATGCATTTTGGATTGTGTACTTTGTAAGTTTTGCTGTGTAAAGTTTCCGCTGTCTGTGGTTAAACCGTAAGCAGCTAAGCATTGCTTCCGTGCTTGCAGAGAAACCATGCGCTGCGGTTGGAGTCTAAAGAGGAACAGCGGAGGATCGCCCACAGTCGGCTGGAGTCACAGCTGTTCAACACGCGGAGCCCGAGTCAACCGAACGTGATCAAGTTTCATCCGTACGAGACGCACATCGCTGTGGCGGGCAGGGACTCGTTTGGGTGAGCTAGGCTTACAGAGACCCTTACTACGTACTAGGGATCGAGACGCACATCGCTGTGGCGGGCAGGGACTCGTTTGGGTGAGCTAGGCTTACAGAGACCCTTACTACGTACTAGGGATCGAGACGCACATCGCTGTGGCGGGCAGGGACTCGTTTGGGTGAGCTAGGCTTACAGAGACCCTTACTACCTATTAGGGATGACATCGGGTAGTAAAATGCGGAACCGGTTCCAGCACTCAAATTACCTGAGTACCCAGATCCTGTTACGTCACGTTGTGTGGAAACGCTGTTTCCTACTACAAGTTAGTTTGAACGCAATTGCTGAATGAAAGGCCTATACGAAGTATTCAATAGCCGCCATTGTGAGGTAATGCTTGTCAGTACAGAGCACCGCCTGTTAAAATTTGACTTTGAGTTATCTTTTTGTCACATGTGATGGGTTTTACAAGGCATAGGGACTCCTTATGTCAAATTTATGGATACTGGCTTCAGGGCTCGACAAATTTTAAAAAATCTACTTGACCAGCTGGGCAAGTGGCCCAAAATTTTAGTTGCCCAGACTCAATTCAAGGTTGACACAATAATTTTCTTTATTTTTACAACTTTCTTTATTTTAACAATAGCCACGAGTCAATAACTTTACCGACTTTACGTACCCGCTTTTTATCATAGGCCTACTCTTAGTCATATTTTACTTTTTTGGCAGGTTCATTAGCTAGGCCTAGGCCCTAGCCTAGGCAATGATGGTCCTAGGCCTATCTCATCTTCGTTAATTGTGAGTGGCTAAAGCCGTAGGCCGAGACGTTGAAGCTAATCCACTAGGCCTACAGTTAAAAAAGTTTGTTAAATCCATTCAAGAATGGTTCAATATTACGCAATGGTTTTAAAGTGTCAAAAATGATTCGAATTTCACGAAACGGGAGAAGGTAAACACGTCTCAGATCTCCATTTTTTCGACAGCTGTGAATAGGCGTACTGAATTATGGGTAAAGTCGATAGGTCGATATCGATCGGAATGCGATTGTAGTGGTGCGTGGTGCAGCCTGTGGCAAGTCTTGGAACTACATCAAGCATCTGTCGCCTGTCGATAAAGTAGGTTTCTACTTCGTGAAATCTTACGCGATTCGAGTTTTTAACCAAATTGTTGGTTGCCCGTACCGGGCAACTAACTATAAATTATGGTTGCCCGTGCCTGGAGTATTAGTTGCCCCGGGCAACTCAGGCATAGGAATTTTCGAGCCCTGGGCTCCATTAACCCATTGAGCCACCAGTTGATTTTGTTTATTTTGCCAGTACGGATCCAGTTAAATCCGTATTACGGGGGATGGCACCCCGCCGCACCCTGCCTACGGGCCGAAATCGCGTGAATGCACAAAATTGAAGGCCTAGGCCTATTGTTTTTAGTTTGGATGATTTTCTTTTTGGATGAGCGTAGCGAGCGAAGCGAAGATTCCATTTCACTACACTGGAGAAAAAAATCCGGAATGTTTTTCTTTCTTTCTTTCTTTCTTTTTTTTCTGTTTGTATTATTGTGTGTTTGTTAACACGATTCCGGCTAAACCGATACTCCAATTGTGATGAAATTTTATGGAGGCCTTCGAAATCTCTGAACTTAGAACTGCCACGTTTTTGAGCGCAATCGAAAAATTTTTTCTCATAAAAATCGCAATTTTACGATTTTTTTCGATTTTTAAAAAAATTTCTTCGACTTATAACACCTACATGCTTAATCCGATTTTAATGATTTTTTCACAGAACCTTAATTTCATGAATTAAGATATTCTTGTGAAATTTGAGCGCAATCGAAAAACTATTTCTCATGAAAATCGAAATTTTACAGTTTTTTTCTTTTTTAAAACAATTTTTTGACTTATAACAACTACATGCTTTATCCTATTGTAATGATTTTTTCACAGAACCTTAATTTTATGAATTAAGATATTCATGGAAAATTTGAGCGCAATCGAATAATTATTTCTTATGAAAATCGCAATTTTACGATTTTTTTCTTTTTTTAAAATTACGATTAATAAAAAAATTAAGTAAATTTTTAATTTTATTTAATTTAATTTTAAAAAAATCTTCGACTTAGTAATAATTTTTTCACAGAACAACAGAAAATCCGCATAACACAATGGCAGCTCAATGCACCAATATTACGCTCATCCAACAACGCGGCGGGACTTGAGCGTTTTCCTAGTCTAGTTTATATTCTCGCCAGCCATAGGCATAACCCTACTTGTGTCATCGTCTTATTTTATCTTGGTTAGAAGTACTCTAAGCTAAGTCTTCATCCACATCATTATTATCGCTTGACGCTTGTGTCATTTGCAAGCTAATCAACAACACTTCCTGAATCTTGCAATATATCACGCTCATTGGAAATTCAGCACAATCTCCTTTAGATTCGCCATCTCGTAACATTCAGGAGCTTTACGTCAGTTTTACGAAGTAAACAACAGCTGAGAAGCCTATTTCTGTTACGGCGCACTGCCTTGACAATTTGTAGGCCTTCATATTATTTGTAGTCGTCTGTGAAATGGCCGTGTTCGAGAATTTATCGGGGAAAAAACTCAACCACGTCGGTAAAAGAGTCAGCCTTCATATAGTGCTGCAATCTGTCTGAGATTGACTGAACTACGTCGGTTTGGCGCGAAAATAAATGATGAACGGAACGGAGACGGAACCGTTCCGTAAGTAAATTTTTGGGCCAGACTCGCATTTCCGGAACCGTTCCGTAAGTCTGCCCCAATGGGTTAATAAAGGTACATTTGAACACTGCATTTAATTCATGCAATAATAAATAATGTGAATGTAATAAAAAAGTTTTTTTTTTCTTGATCTTTCAAGTAAGCAGTGGACGGAGCTCAAAGCAAAACAGATTGACTAGCAATAAGGTTATCGTCTTTTGTCTTTCTTTCTTTCCTGGAAGAACTTTCCTATTTTAATCGATCTTGAAGTAGGCCTGATCAATCAATTCCAGTTATATTTTACATTCAACATGATTGATGTTTATTTTACGATCTGTACAGCTGGTTATTTTACGATCTGTACAGCATTGAAGCGAGCGTTGTGTGTTGTGTATCACTGCCACAGCTGAAAGATTACAATGTCTTCAAAGGGCAGGTTAATGATTTTGAAATGGCCTTTTATTGAAGTGGTAGGGCCTATTAACTTAGCAGTGACAGGGCCCGAGTGTTTATTTTTCAATGTTTTTCTGGTAGGCGTAAATGTATTTTTTTTCAGATAGTAAACTATTTATTATTTTTTCTAGTTTTTAAAGCTTTTTTAGTCTTCCCGCACCCGTTATTTTCCCGCATTTGTCGTTTTTTCTCTTGTCTCCCTTCAAAAACGATGCATCGAGGTTATCGTTTTTTATAATGTTACCTTTTTAGCCCACAATGTCCTAAAAACAGAAATACAGTTTTAAAAATATGAATGAAATAGATCTAAGAAAAATCAACATTTAAATTTTCACTCCATATTAAAATATGTAAATCATCCCTAGTTACGTAGGGCCTACAAGATAAAAGTTATCAAGTTTGGCATCAGTGCTACATATATTTCATCTTCATTATTCACAATTAATATTTTAATATTATTAATATTATTATTATTATTATTATTACCTATTGAATGATAGCAATTGTCGTAAAAGTTTGCCCTGGCTGGGTATCGAACCCAGAACCTCTGGCTTTACGCGCCATAGCTCTACTATTGAGCTACCGAGACACAAGAATCCTTCAATAAATTGCTATTTGTTGTGATCGTTGACAACCATGATAAGAATCCAACAGAAGACTGCAATGTTGCTGTCATTACTGAAAGAACACATGGAAAAATCCGATCACTGCTCATCTCCTATGAGTTAGGTATTATGAAATATGAATACAAGGTTTTTAAGAATAAGCCTACTTTGAGGACATTATTCTTGAAGGATAGCAATTACCAATTAACAACTCATAGTCATGGGATATGATAAGTGATCGGATATTTTCATTCACCCTATCTCACGGCCGTATCTCTTCCACATCTTGCCAGCTCTCTCCTCTTGCCCGTAGGTCTCCTGCTAGGCTGCTACAGTCTCCTTCTATCTCTTCCTTGGCTTTCGTCTTCCTCATTCGATTCTTTTTTCGTACATTATTTTGGGCATGCTGTACTCTTCCTTCTTAACTCTTTTCTATATTCTACACCCAGCATTTCTCTAATGGTCATGTTTCTGTTCTTGTCTCTTCTTTCCTCATAAATCTAATTTCTGTCGCCTGCCTTCGGTTCTCTTCTTTTTTTCTCTAGTCCTAGTTTCTGCTGTGCGTACGTCAGGATTGGTATGAAGGATTGGTATGCAAATTCAACAGCAAAGAATAAAATAAAGATTCTATATCATAAGTAGGTTCTAGTCCAAATGTTTCCAAATTGTTTTGAATTGGGTTTATAGTATCGATCGATATATTCTTGTTCTTGAAATACTACTAATAATAATAATCAAACACCCGGTTCCAACATAAGTCAGGTCGGGGGGTGACGTATCACCAGTTTCTCGGGCTGTGGACTTTCAGTGCTTGCTAGCCAGGCTCAACACCTCCTCATCTTCTTCGATGTCTTCTATGACAGGCATTTCTACCAGTTCTCTCCACTTCTTTCTATCCTCCCAGATTCTTTCTTCATTAATTCTGTCTTGTTTCATTCTTCTTACGTGCCCATACCATCGAGGTCTTTCTCTTCCTATTTTATTTCGTAGACTTTCCACTCCTATACCTAATGCCTAATACTAATATGAAGTGATATTCCCCCAGCATCTGGGACTGGCTCGGCGGCAACAAGGTCTGCTACGTGAACAACCGCGCGGGCAAGGCGGCGCGCATCACCTCCCTAGTGTTCGTCAACGACCACGACACCGCGCTGCTATTGGTCGCTTCGGACGACTTCTCGATTCGGCTGTGGAGCAACTGCAACCAGACGACGGCAATCAAAGACGTGACCCTGGTGACTGCGTGGCAGGCTCTAGCTGACGTGCAGCCTCTGGCCAAGACACTAAATGGTGAGCATTCATCTTAGAGTGGTGAAAGCATAACATTTAAGTTAGAGAGAGAACGTACGTCGAGTGGCCAAAACAGTTTCGACCTATTTTTCTTGTTTTGTTTCAATAGTACCTAATCTAATATCTATCAATCTTCAAGATCTCTGCAGTCACCGACCAGGTAAGCTACTGGCTTTCCTATCCACACTTGAATCTCAGCATTAACTAGCCATTTGGCCTTGCCTGTCAGATATACACAAGTACATATATATAGGTACTGTATTTATGAAAAATATAGCCCTCGGGTATATCTTAAAATACCACTTCAGAAAAGTGGGGCACGGCCATTATTTGAAACCATTTGTCAATGGTGTTTTTGTACTGCATACTGGCCAGTAAAACCCCTATGGATCGTTTTTCAGGGTAGCTTACAAAAAAACGATGCAGTGAGGAAAACGGTCAAAACGGGAAAACCAATAAAATTATGTAATATGCCTATAAATGAGTAAAAAACAAAAAATGCATTTAGAAAATTTTCAGTCGAATATCATTGGTATCTGGATAATGTTTTAAGTATCTATTACGACGTTCAGAAGACAGTTATGTAATACGTAATTGTTGTACGTAAAGAAAATAAAAAGCTTGTCTCTTGTAACGATACACCTCACCCTAACATTTAACCTTTTGTTAGGCTACCATATATTAAATCTCATCCACCTCGGCTAGCCTACAGTCAATGAGCAAAACACACTTGGCATACAAATTAACATATACTTAGACATTTATTTTTAAACCAAGTAATAATAGTACAGCAATTATTTAGTTAAATTGATCTGCTTGATAACGACCACATTGGTCATGAAAGTTTATATCATACGACCTTCTTTATAGTCCATCAGTATCTGTTGTGTTTGAATATGATTCTTCACCCATCTGTAGTCTTCTCTTGCTAGCCTTTACACTTCTAATCTTCTTACTTCTCTTCTCTTGCAATCTTCTTAAAAGTACATTAATAGGTGCCAAGTTGCAGACACATAAACTTATAACTGAAATTAGTTTTAAAAATGAATCACTTTTGCTTGTATTACCAGAGGAAAAACTCCTTGACCTGACTACATTTTAGTAGCATCCAAGATGGCTATTCTGTTCATGGACAAAAATCATTGTTTGAAAGTTTTAGATTTTTGTATATTTTTTACACATCACATAAAACACTTTTTAATATTTACTTATTTTTTATAAATTTAAATTTGCTGTATTTACTTTTAATAACCATTATCAGAATATTATTACAACTTTAAATAATATAATCTTTAACTTTTAAAACCATCAGTGAGAAATACAGCCTTCTGAAACTTGCTAATAAAAGCAGAGTCGATAAAGAAGTTTCCCCTTTGGGGAGGTCCCCTTACTCCCAAGTCAAAACGGAATCTAACGTCCTGCGCGCTGAGAGCGGCTCCAATGTGAAACTAATAAAAGCACTGCACGCTAAATACGGTCAGTAGATTATCGATGTGCAGTGACGCTGAAATCAACAAACAACAGACGAAACGTCAAACTTCAATTTTATTTCAATCATATTAGCCCTGGGCCCTAGTCTTTTAAAACGATTGACTTTTGATTTATTATTGTACAATAAAGTGTTGCGCAGGCATCACTGACATTTTCGTGCGAAATAATTTGAGATATGCCTTGTTCAAGCCTAACGGACGTAAGTGTAGCCTAGGCCCAAGGCCACAATACAGTTTTCAGACGTAAGTACGCCCTAGGCACTCAAATCGAAATCTTGAACAATACATATTGTCGGCCTAGCTCCTAAGCTTAGGTCTACTCCATCAGAAATATCCTCATTAATAAAGAGAGTTTGCTTTATGCCAAAACATTCGCCAACATTCGATCGTATTTAATATTTTGACGTTTCCGCCATTTGTCGTCATCGACTGTTAACTACTAGTAGAAAAGTGACGTACTTTTATTGAAGTAGTTCCATCAATCGTCACACAGAGTCGCGCGGAACGTTAGATTCCCAACGCCAAAAACCGACTTTTTATTTAACCCAGGGCGGTATAGGGAGTTGGATGACCTCCCCAACGGGGAAACTTCTTTATCGACTCTGATAAAAGTAAACAAACTACTCAACTGACAAACACTGCCTACTTGAAACATTTTATACATTTTAAGAAGTCACTGCCTACTGGATCTTAAATACTTTTACCAAGTTTTAGATTTAAGAGACTGGTACTTTACACTCTTAATGAGGTAAAAATCAACAACGATGATAGACAAGTCTTGATTAATCATGCGCGAGTGTGATGGCACGTAAGCTATGAGTGCGAGAGAGACAGCCGCGGAAATCGGCGACGCGAGAATCTACTCGTCGGGTCGAGAGCTCATAGTTGACCATGCACGTGCTTGGTGAATGGATTGTCACGTTATCTGTTTTCTCGGTCACTGCGCCCTATCGTCCGCGCTGTAGTATTTGTGTTTTAAAGAAGATTTTTTAAAGAAGTATTTTTCACGTTGATATCGATCAATGCTCCGTGCATGAAGATCACATTTCTCTGTACCTCTTCATCGACTCTGGGAACGATATTTACTACGATTTCGAATCAGGCTTGCGACGAGAGCATTTGCTCGGGTGACTGAACTGCATCCTTGAAGTCCCTAGGGAAATAGTCGGGGTCTCCAAGGTCGAGATCGGCTCAGCTTCAAATGTTGCAACATGGCTAGCTGGTAGGGGCAGTGCTATATATCTGAGAATAAGACACAACAACTCAATTCATATAACACTTGCACTACAGTTAAACAAGTGTTGTATTGACAGCATCATTGATTTAAAACAATGATCTTGCAATTATTATTGCGTAAGAAAAACACGGCACTGCTGAGAGAGAATGTGTAGTGTCTGAGCTGGCAGGCCGGCCGAGAGAGGAGAGTGAAAGCCGTGCCACTGGCAGCGCGATTGGGAGGGGAGGGGTAACCGGTCTCGTAGGCAGCAGCTGCCGGCGGGCGGGGATTGGAAGCTAACCTGACTACAGCTTACAAAATATCACGCTCGCTGTCAATGGCGTATTGTCTGGCAGGAAATAGTGCTTCGTTCGTCGGTCGGTGTTCATAAAAGGCGAAAACGATAGATTAGGGTAAATTTAACGATGGATTGAGGAATGGTGGATGCGGGAATTTTTAACATTGTGTAAATGGGTCTTTTGCAAAAAAAATTCAAATATAGCGATCATGGCGGGAAAATGGATTATGCGGGAACGATCCATAGGGTTTTTTCTGTAGTTTGACTCAACTTTCTTGTACGTTGTCATAAGATTTTGTCTTAAAGTTGAAAATAGTTCAACTTTCTTACGCTGTAAAACAGTCTTGTTAAAAGTTAAAACTATGTCTTAAAACTAGCACATTTGTGTAAACACCAGTACTTGTTACTTATGTTCCAAAATTACGACTACTATATGCGTTAAACCAGGGGTAGGCAAATATCACTTTAGGCGGCCCGCGGGACTAATTTCTGTGGCCCCCACTAATTTTAATTTATGTCTAAGCACAAAAATTTAAAATTACTATTGATTTCTCCAGCATTCAATGCATAATTTGTATAACAATTTGTAGAGGTGTGCGAGTACTCAAAAATTCAAATTTGAACGAACAAATCAAGTGTTCAAACTCAATTTGAAATCAAACTACCTGTATTTGAATTCTGAACTATTCATATACTTATGAACAAGTAGTTCAATTCAACCACTGCAGAACAGAGCTTGAATTTAGAAATCATATGCACTAGCAGGATGTTAGTCATCAGAAAGTTCTAACACTTACATCTCAAATTAGATTTGAAATCTCAATAAGCGGCAATTTATTAAATGCAGATAGTCTAATTCATAATAAATTTTTCGATTGTTCAAACTCAAAATATTTGAATGTTTGAACACTTTTATCACTATTTGATTCGAAGTAAAAATCTGTTGTTTGCACATCTCTAACAATTTGAGTTATTTATGCCAGCCTTAGCCTATATCATTATAATAATAATAATAAAATTAAAGGGTTTATTGTCATGGTATCTACGTTCTGCGAGAGTTACCAAGCATTTTCAGATGTACAGATTGGACGAGTGTTATGCATACCTCAAGGAGGCACACCACGAGAGGAGGTGACATATTTCAGGCCAGTTATAACACCCGACTTGGCTATAGAAATTGCAAATAAAAGTCATAATTTCCATATAAAAAAAGCTTTAAATTCCATATATAAACCAAATATTATAAAGGCATTGTTTCGTCATAAAAACAACATTGAAAATTAACTGCATGTTTGCTCTTTTTTAGCATAAACAACAAGATTATTGTATGTATTTTGCTATTATAAGTACAGTCATATTTAGCATAGTCAAACGGAAAAAATTGTCCACGAAATTCCAGGGTCCCTACCAGCTGTGGCCCCTCAATTGTCAAGCAAGTGGATCCGCCTTCAGCTGATCCACTGTGCGTGATTCCTTGTGGTTCAGGTAAACTTGCAATGGGCTCTCTCGGTCATCATCAGCAGGGGAAAGTTATACGTATCTCTCTCTCTCAACCTGTATAGTTGTAAGCTATATTAACAGGGATGTTTTCTCCAGGAGGGTCCGGCCTGGTGATCTCGTGGCAGCAGCGGACACAGAATGTCGTGGTTACGGGTGACGTGCGGATCATACGGCTGTGGAACGCAGAGAGCGAACTGAAGATGCTGGACATTCCCACTGGGGCAGACTGTTGCGTCTCGAGCGTCGCCACTAGTAAGTCACGCAGGCCTAATAACTTCTACACTGGCAAAAAGTGTGCGTTCCTTTCAAAGTTTTGTAAAGAAGAAATATTATACATGAGTGTGAAAGCTAAAACCAACAGAAAATATGATATGATAAATTGTTTAAAAAAAATAATCACTTTACTTTGCTGTTGCTGTTCTTCGTGTGACAAGACATAACCTACATTGCCGTTGCCATTATGCCGTACTTTAGGGGAATTGTTGTAGGGCAACTAGTAATAACGTTTGTGAATACAAAGAATAACTTGCCCGCCTGCCTGTTGAGCAGAAGAAGTTCATCATTTTGATTGTACCCCTGACTTTTAAATACATTTTCTCCTTGAGTACGGGGTCTAATGTCTGATGTTGCTGTGGAACCCCCAGGTCCGGACGGCCAACTGATCGCGGCCGGCTGCGGAGATGGATCGGTGCGACTGTTTGACCAACGTCTGCCCCCTGAGAAGGCGCGCGTAATGACGTGGAGAGAACACACCGCCTGGGTAGTGGACGTTCACCTCCGAGAGAACAAGATCATAAGCGGCTGGTGAGTGTATTATCATTATCAATGCTGTTTCCTGCTTCTGGCAGGGTCAGCTTGGGTTTAGCACCCAAATGTTTCCACTTCTTTCTATCCTCTCACAGTTGTATCTCTTCCACATCTTCATAGCTTTCTACTTTTGCCTCTTAGTCTCCTGCTAAATTGAGAAGTCGTTGCTTCATGCTCGGAAAGTTGAAACAATTTGTAAACTCGCAAACTCTGCTAGTGGTATATTACGCTCACATCCACTCGCATATATCATACGGATTAATGTTCGCGAGTGCCTTATCGCAGGCAATCCGCGTTTTTCGCCTTCAAAAGCGGGCCATCAGAATTGTGGTCGGGGCCAGTAGGAGAAACTCCTGTCAAGAACTATTTAGTAAAAATATGGACTCTGACATGTATCCTTATTCAAATCTTTGTACTCTTACTTCACAATAATCTGGAATGGTTTCCCCGCAATTCACAAATTCATTACCATGGCACACGCTCGCAAAACAACATTCACATCGACTCTTTCAACACATCCAGTTTACCAAAAGACCATGGCTATATGCTCAGCCCTCTATAACAAATTACTATCAACCATTAAACTCATAAATACAAGCAGGCACATAATTTTTAAAGCTAGAGTAAAATCATTCCTGCTCAACAAAAGTGCTTTTATTATTGATGAATTTGTAAATGAGCATGACTCCGCCACTATACCTGTAGTATCAGAATTCTCATTGATATCTTTAAGTCCTTCAAAAGATTCCGCATTCAAATTTTTAAAAAATATCATGGGAGAGAGAGTTACTATAGAGCTTTAACTTAAATGTTGAATTATTTTCACCACCAATTCACCGCTTTTGGGTATAATAAAAATAAAAATTTGCTTTTATTTTGACCCCAAATACCTGCCTCTGAATTATTTCCTGTTGTATTCTTTAGCTAGTGAGACTAGAATAAAATGGATTTTGAACCTAACTTTGTGAAAATGTTTTGAGCTTTTTCCCATCCATAGGCCTACCGACTTTCCCCAAACACCAAAATTAAAAAATTGTGTTAAATTTTGAGCAAAATGCATCATTTCCTGAATACATTTTGAGCATTAATAATCTTTGCTGTTAAAGCACCCTAAAACTTATTGGATGAGCAAAGCAAAGACTTCAATTTCACTGACCCCCAAAAAATTTAGCTCGGGTGTTTTTTTTTGTCTGTTCGCACTCTACCGAGCAAACGGCATATGCGATCTTGATGAAAATTGGAGGGGACCTTCGAAATCTCTGAACTTAGACTTGCCACGTTTTTGGGTAAAATCGAAGAAATATTTCTCATGAATATCGTACTTTTACGATTTTTAGTGCAATATTTTCGTGACATTTGGGCCGATTCTGACCAAACGGGTGGGGTTACAACATTCTATTTTACATGGACATTAAGTTTATGGTGATGTACCCTAGTACCTTTTGAAAGAAAAAAATGGAAAAGTTAGCCAGAATCCATAGAAATAAAGGTTTTAATATGAGTTTTTTGAGGTGTATAATAACAATTAACAAGTAACAATAGAAACTTGACAACAATCACCTTCAATGCGTTCAAAAAGCACTTGCAAAATTAAAGATATCCCACGCAAACTAAAAACTTACAAAAAAGCTCATCCATCAAAGAGACTAAAAAAAGCGTTCGCAAAGCGGCCTAGTAATAATAATCTAGTCTAGTGCTACAAAAAATGTAAGGCATATCAAGAAACTTTGAAATAAATGTTTTTAGAAAATTTCTCTTTTAAATGATTCTTAAAAAGACTAAAGGCTAGGTGACTCTAGCAGTGGTTAAAGTGTTCTCTTGTCCAACATTGCAGCGTCCAGGGCGACGTGAGGTTCTTCGACATCCGCCGCAACTCTTCCGTGTCCACGTGCCAGACGTCACAGGGCATGACGGCCATGGCGGTTCACAACGAGGCTGACACCTTCGCATGGTGAGTACACAATCTTAAGGCAAATTGTTGGCAACCATAATGGCTGCCCACCACTTATTTAATTTTATTTCTTTTAACAGTTTGTTGTATTCTCCTGTATTAAAGGTTTTGTAAGGTTTTGTATGTTGACGCCCTTGTGTTTGACCCGGCAGTGGCTCGGTGAACCAGTACATCACCGTGTACAACATGGAGGGCACAGCTCTGAACACCATCAAGTACCACGAGGGCTTCATGGGTCCGCGCATCGGTCCGATCAGCTGCCTGGCGTTCCACCCCCACCGCGTCTGTCTGGCGGCCGGTAGCATGGACTCGTCCGTCAGTGTCTACTCCATCGACCCCAAGAGATGACACACGCCCTTCTACTACTAGCTCCACATCGCAGGTTGGTCTTCGCACATAGGCGAGCCAAAAGCTATTTCCAGTGATAATGGGTTAAGCTTTAAAAAGTGTACTTTTATGACGAAACGGTGCAGCACTAATGTGATGGACTAAAGTTTCTCAATTTAATGACTAGGCAAAACTTGTTATCCTAAGTTAATGTAAAATAGCATTTATTGTACATAATAAGTTTAAAGTGATCAGCCACTCATCGAACAAGGAGATTTGACTAGCTCCTTCGGATAAGGTTTGAATACTAATATAAATCACCAAACTGTTTTGTGTTGGCAACGCCGCCGTTATTGTTGGGCATAACTTCACAAACGTGTTAAAGATTCAAAGTTAAATGACGGAATAGGTGATTGATGGCTGATGAGTGATGGGATGCTTGAACTTTTTGTTTTACTATGAAAGTGGTTTTAATTTTTATATCGCTGGCTTTAAGAGGCTAGTTGTGGATGTCAATAAGAGACCCGGTGAGTTAGGTTGGCAGCTCATTGGTTACAGTTGGGTGGTAGAAAGGCAAGAATTGGTAGAATTAGTTTTTAAACAAGAATGGGAGAACGGTCGGTAGGGTCAGTTCTAGTGGTTTTTTATTCTTAGAAAAACTATTTCTTAAAATTTAAGTTGGACAAAATATGTTGTAGTATCTTGTATCTCCACACATAACGGTACACTTGTACAAGCCACACTAGTTCATAAAGCGAGTAGTTTTTAATTCTTCTAGCCCGGTTAACAATTGATGTTTATGATCAAATGTGACAGTCCAAGTCTCTGCTCTTTTTCCTGGTTGTAAATATCTTGGTATTTTAAACAATTTTGTTTCGAGTTCTTGTGATCAGATTAGGAATGTACAAGTAAGACTGAACGCGTGCTATAGCTGGAAAATTCAGGGAAATAGAAAGTCTTGAATATATTATACTGGAGGTATAAAATGTTTTGAGGGAATGAGAACGCTTGAGTTTCTGAAAAGATCAGCAAGCTATTAATAATTATACAGACACTGACAGTACATACTGTTGACAGACTAGGTACTGTGCCTGTGTTGTTGCCTACCCCTGATCCCAACTGGTCCCAACATTAGAAGTACCGTACTTTATTCCTATCTCCACTGCTCATATAAACATTACTACACTCCCTTGCATCTGAGGATGCTGAGGAAATATCGCAAAGGGGGTGAGTGCGTTGTGTTTTAACTAGTATTGCAAACGATAATCGTATATCGATACGATACGATATGCAACGTCATATGGCGACAATCATACGTTATTATTTTGCTCCAAATATCGTGATAAATCGATAAACCGTCATATTGTTGTCTCATTGTTGATTTGGCATGGTTTTCTATTGATGTTACCCGACCAAGTGTTTGTTATCTGTTTGGGTACTTAACTGCAGTCATCATGTCATCTTACACTTAGATTGCCCCTCGAGGAGGTGGGGGGACCGGCCAGATGCGAGAGAAGTGCGTCAGTGATAGTAGCGGTCGCTTCAAGGTCGTCGGCCTTGTTTGTGTGGTGTGGCCGGCGGAGAGGGAGAGAGATAACATAGCTGCATCAAGATCGTTTTTTTTTTTTTTTATATTGTGGGAAACCTGTTTGTTATAGGGTGCAATTAGCCCCTCTTCAGGTGAACTAGGTATGTGCGGATAGGAAATTGTGAAGGGATGTCCAAGGGCTGTTTAAGAGGACTCAATCCCTTGCATTCGCCTTAACGACTGAGGGAAACCTCGGAAAAAACTTTCAGTCAGGATTGCCGGTCTCAACGGGATTCGAACCCGGGACCTCCCGAATCAGTCGAACGCTTAGCGCCCGAGCCAACACTGTCGGTAGATGTTGTAAATCAAATGCATTAAGGCTATTGTACCACCTCTGGCCGATAATTTGAAAATCGAAGAAACATGTCTGAAAAAATTGCTGAATGAAAGAAGGCCTACTAAAGGCCTTCTATCTATTCCCGCCGTTGTTTGAACCCAGGTCTCCCACATTCCGGGTATATAGGCGCCTTAACAACTAGACTAGGAAAACGCCAAAGTCATTGATAGATGAGTGAGCGAGTCACGTGTTAAATACCCAGGAACATTTGCATTTAAGTTGATTGATATAATAAATAAGGTATAAACAACAGGGTTTTGAGTTGATTCCTGTCTGTATCGATTCCAAATTGGAGGAATCGATTACCTACTCAAGGGACAGTATAAACGTTTGCGAGTCGTGTTTTGGGGCGTGGCAGAGCGGTGAACCACGTGTCTACTGTCCCTCCCTCTCCCGCCAGACGCCGATCACACACAAAGGCAAGCAGTACGGTCAACAGACGATGACACAACGTTGCAAAATACATTGTTCTGCGACGTACGGCGGGCGAGACACGCCTTCACGGGCTCCGCAGAAAACAACCGCGGAAATATCCCCGCGTATCACGGGTTCCTAGGAAAACTACCACCAAAATAACTGAGTAGTGAGTACTTTATAACTAAAAAGTTTTTTCTTGGGAATCGATTCTTAGGTCACAATGATCAATTCCAATTTTTTTGAATTGATTTCATCCCTAGTTTTGAGTTTAGTTGGTTTAGGGCGCGTCAACTGTAAGGCCATAAATGCCACTCTAGCCTATGATATTCTAAGGAGAAAGACCTATGCTAGATCCAGCCTTAGGAAGGGGGAGATTATTAAACCACCACTGCAGAATCATAGAGACAAAGTTATGTACTACTTATTTCGTTGTGTCGTGTGCGATTAAAAGTAGAAAAAGTAGAAAAGTAATAACATTTTTTGCATGTTTTTCACTAAATTTCTTGGAAAAACTGTTACTCAGTATCTTGCATTTGTTTTCGCCATTGGTTTTGAAAGCCCAGACACTAAATGCAGCGGCCATATCCTAAGCTTACATTGATATTGGCTAACAGTCTCAGTGTAGCTTTCTAAACACACTTCTACCACTTTCACCGATCATGGCACCAATACAACCTCACACTTTCGACTTCTTGTTGGAATATATTTTCGAAATGGTTTAAGACCAAAAGCTATTCACGAGAAAGTGATGTTGGTTAATGATGACAAGATTTAATAAGTGAATAAGAGAACAATTTAATTTAATAGGGTTTTGTGACTTGAGTACCGGTACCAACTTGAGTGGGAGAAACGGGATACGTTTACGAGGAGGCCGGTATGCTCATTATGTATACCATATTTTGTTACAATGGCAATGATACTTTATGTTTGAACATAATTGTGTAAGAATGAAATAGGATGGCTCCTATTGTAGCACCTTTTTCCAAGTTCATTCTTGAAAATAAACAACAAAAAAATAAAAAAGTAAATTTAATTTTCAATCATCCACAATCTATTAAAAAGGTCAAAAACACCAAAATAAGTCTGCATTTTCTGACTGATTTATGATGTTGAAAATCTGCTACAATAGGGGCGTACATTAATTCATTTTAATTTATAACTAAGCTATGCTATTACAAAAAGCAATATTCACATGCTACAAAATGCAATTTTTTCAATCGTTAACGGTTAAAACTAGTTTCCTTTATTTTTATGTTTGCTCATAGTAGGCCAACCTACTATTAGTAAAGCTTTTGATAACACTGTAATATAAAGTCGAATCTTGCAATTAGGCATTCGTGCAAGTTACACGTAGGCCTACCGTACTGTTATTTACTCTCGTCTCACATTGATAGCATTATTTGCTATCAAACTTTGCCATTATGCCTAGGCCTATATTACCTAGTCTATAATAGAATCCAAACATGTCGATGCAAGGTGTTGGCAACCTACTAAACGAGCTGATGATTAATGCACCTTTTCTCAAAGAATTGTTGCATTTAGGTTCTCCTAGGATGGCCAGTGCAGTACACAAATAGTCAGATAGTGTGAACAATACGCTTCTAGGTTTATAAAGAACACAATACATAGCTGGTGGGAGCTTGGCCTTTAAATAAATAGTTCTGTAGTGTAATACTGTGCTTGGTTTGAAAATAATATTATGTAAAAACAAAATAATAGATAATATATTTTATTTTGTGTCGAGCACGGTATGAAAGGTGTACATTTCAGTGTGTAGCATATGACACACACGTCCTACTTAATGGCACATGTATGTATGTAGCCCAAGATGAGAGCATATTATAATATGTTGTACATATAATACGTAGTATTTGAATTGGAGTGATATTAATGATTGTTGATTGCTGCCTGGTTATGTTGTACGTATTATGAATTGTGGAAAACCATACATTAAAATATGCATACCCTGATTCTATGGTAAGTGGGCATTACACTGGATAGTTAAAAAGAAAATAAATTAAACTGTTTATAGATGAAAAAGCACAAAATATAATATGTTTATATTTTTCCACCTTATGATGCTTTCAGCCATGTAACAGCATTTCTATATATTATAATACTATTTTAAATTTCAAATACTTACAGGGCCACAATCAACTGGTTAGTTACATAGTAGATCAAATACGGTCAACTCTTGAAAAAAAAAATTTCCACTTTTCAATTGTCGGACATTGTTCTACATTGAAAAGTGAAATGACCTTGATGAGTTTATTGTGATTGGTTGATTTCAGAATATTGACACCCTGATGGGTTTCATAACCAGTTCCAGCGAGTGTGTGACCCAAACCTTTTCTATTGAAAAATAAATAAGATGAATGTAGTATGGTATGAGAAAAAGTGTAGAATTGTCACTTTGGTCGCAATAATTATTAGTATTGACTATTGAGTTTAGAAGGTGATGCAAAGGAAGAAACCAATTATTTGAGACAGGTGGCTTTGTTGACATGCTTTGAAAAGTACTTGTTGTGTTATTACGTTTCACTCTTTTGACTTCCCAGTGCATTGCCCGCTTTATACTTACCAAGCTTGTACATGTGCAAGAGAAGGTACATCGAAGCAAAGATACTTTTGTAATGTAAATGTGGGCATAGGAAAACAACATTTTTTAAACTTTTGTTATAGTTTTCAACTTTCAAAAGCTTTTGTCTAGTAATTTTATCAAGTTTGACTGACTCGCCAGATTTTGTTTTTTTGAACAATTTCTTATGACATAACAAGTGTGTAACTGTCATGTTAATGTACTGTGCAGTCAAATATTTTGCTAAATTTTGTTAAAATTATTCTTTTCATGAGGGTTCTCTGTTCTCTTTTTTCTATAGATTTAAAACAGTGAATACCATGGTTATTACTTAGCTACATGAAAGAGCAGCCTACTGCTCCCAGCTTAATATACAAAGAAGACAAACCAAGGGTAGGACAGTGCATGCCATTTGTAGGCCTTTTCAGTACCCTTGAAAACTGTTACCACTTACCAGTAGCCTATGCACTTTCCTCATTAGTTAAAGGTTTCAAGAGACGATTTTCAAAATCACCAGCTATATCGCGCGCAAAAGCATTACGGAAGAAAGGGTGTGTGGCGTTCTGCGTTTCCAGCACAGTCAGTGCAGACCATCACGCACCCAAGCATAATGGCATTTAGCGTGTAAATACCCCTTTCCCCGTAATGCTTTGCAACGGAGCGCGCATGCGCAGTTAATTCTGAGAATGGTCTATTCAATCCAGTTCATGACTTAAACCTACGTACAAAGCGGGTATTGTAACAAGTCAAGTGCAGACAAGGTGAAATGTTAATTATACATAATAATGGTGAATAAAAGTTAAACGGAACAGTGGTTTCTGTCCTACTCTTGAGAAACATTATGTCTACGGTTATACAACTCGAAAAGTATCAAATATGTAGTCTGAGATAGAATAAGATATTTTGCTCATGTTAAAATGTTTTATAAATAAATTTTCTTTTAAGTTAACAGGTATGCATTAAGAAAATAAAATTAACATGTACATGTATATCACTACGTTTTATTCCAACATCAGTTGAGTAAAGGGGTGTTTGGGAGCGTGTGGGTAAAGGGCATCACTGACTCGGCACCTGCTCTCTCCCCAACCACTACCCACTCCTCTGGTCCCTCCTCCACATCCGTCTTGTGGCCTTCCCACTCTTCTCCTCTCACTCTGTACCTCAATGCTCTATGTCAAACTCATGGACTATGGATAGATGAGGACTCAATCACCATAGGCCAGACCATACCATTGCAGTTGATCCTTCCCCATCTTGAAATTAAGCTCTCAACTACCACTTTGTTATCAGAGGCAGCTATTTATGATAAAAACAAATTTTCACTACTAAACACCGAAAAAACACTGCTTTTGGGCAGAAGAAAAACAAAGATGCAAACTATAAGTTTCACCACAAACAAATACCTGCTTCTGAATTCTCATACCATAACTATTACATTTTATTTTATTGCAATCTGCAACTCCTTACAAGATCCCTTTACAAAAATATCTCGTGGAAAAGATATACATAGCTTTCAACTAGTTAAATGTTGAATTATTTTCACTGCCAATTCACCACTTTTGGAAATAGGCCTAGTAAAAACAAATATTTCATTTTATTTTCACCCCAAATACCTGCCTCTGATTATCACACTAGACTAGACTAGACTTATTAACCCCTAGGGTCCAACTTAAACACACCTGCCACACTGGGGATGAATTTCATCTCGTCTGCCAGTAATGCACTTTCTTCATTTCAGACAATAGAAAACAAAATGTAGGCCTATACCATATGCCACCATGGCCTAGGGCTACTACCGAATACCGGCGATTTCACACAATTACAATTTTTTATTTCTCGATTTGGTTAGTCGGGAAACACTCCCGTAGGTGTAATTGTTATTATTTACTACAATTCAGAAATTAAAAAAGTCCGCCCCAACCGGGATTCGAACCACGGGTCTCCCGCATTCCAGGCAGGCGTCAGGTCAGTTCAAAGGCAGCAGATATTCGTTGCAGTATTGTTCCATCCATTCAGATGTATAATGCAACTACAATTCAGAGATTAAGATGCCTACCCGTCCTGATGGTCTACTGGTTAAGACGCCTGCCTGGAATGCGGAAGACCCGTGGTTCGAATCCTGGTTGGGGCGGACTTTTTTAATTTTTGGATTGTAGTTGGATGAGCGTAGCGAGCGTAGCGAGCGAAGCGAAGATTCCATTCTACTACACTGGAGAAAAAAATCCGGAATGTTTTTTTTTTTTTCTTTTTTTTTTTCTTTTTTTTTTTCTTTTTGTATTTTTGTCTGTTTGTCCGCACGATTCCGGCTAAACCGATACTCCGATTGAGATGAAATTTTATGGAGGCCTTTTAAATCTCTGAACTTAGAACTGCCACGTTTTTGAGCGCAATCGGAAAATTATTTCTCATGAAAATCGCAATTTTACGATTTTTTTCGATTTTTTAAAAATTTCTTTGACTTATAACACCTACATGCTTTATCCGATTTTAATGATTTTTGCACAGAACCTTTATTTTATGAATTTAGGTATTCTTGTGAAATTTGAGCGCAATTGAAAAAATATTTATCATAAAAATCGAAATTTTACGGGTTTTTTCTTTTTTTAAACAATTCTTTGACTTATAACACCTACATGCTTTATCCGATTGTAATGATTTTTTCGCAGAACCTTAATTTTATGAATTTATATATAAGTGTTAAATTTAAATTATTATAAAAATTTTAAAAAAATTCAACTTAGTAATGATTTTTTCACAGAACAACAGAAAATTCACATAACACATGGCAGCTCAATGCACCAATTACGCTCATCCAACAACGCGGCGGGACTTAAGCGTTTTCCTAGTAAATAATTACAATTTTTATTTTTTTTCAAGAACTAGCCCTAAGCAAAAACATATTTTAAGTAAAGTGCCATACAATACACTATGTTTGCCTAGATGTTAGAGGGTGCACTTTGAAGTGAAATATATAGGCCTACCTAACCTAGGTTTACATTACAAGTCAACGAGAATGACACATGCATAATGTAGGCTTATCAATTTACATCACAAAAGTGTATTTAACCACATGACAAATAAACCACTTGTAAAGTAAGTTACAACATGGTTTTTATTTCAATTGTAACCTTGTAGGCCTCCTAACCCTTCATGCACAAAGACTTGTGGTCACAAAGATGGCCAATTGTTGTCGATGATTATGTAAGTTTTTGTTCAGCACTTTTCTACGGTGCAGGTGTAGGCCATAAACAGTCGATGGTGCATTCAGCATGGATGTAGGCAGGGTCCACTAGATACTTATGCTAAGCTGCTGTAAGCTGGGTCTTCTCACCTGATGTAAACAAACCGCCATTTTATATCTTAGCGTATGTTTTAAAAATAATCTGGAGCGCTCAGAACACGCTCTGTACTATTATCCGTAGCAGAATGTTCTATGTTTTTGTTTTGTTTTGACGGATCATGGACAGCAAGGATTTGGCATTGTGGATTATTACCTTTATTACCTTTGTATTTAACTAGATTGTAGTTACAACTCCACGATAACAGATTGTGTGTGCATAAGTCTAGGCTAGCTAGACTTTGTGTGGGATTTTTCATAGACCAAGGCCTAGCTATAGACCTTACCCAATAAATAAGCGTTCTTGAAGTCTGGGGATCACGCCCCTAGGCATAAGTCGACGTAGAGCTTAGGTCTGGAGGTTAACCGCGTTCTTAGGCCTAGGCCCTAGGCTTAGAGCAGATTCAAGTTCAAGTTTGATTGAAATGAATCATTAGGTTTTGGTTTATACATGGTGGAAGTATGGTTTGGGCTCATCTTTATCTCACCAACCACATCAATGCTGTTTGCCTCGGGCCCTAATATCCATTATGCAAATGAAAATTGAGAAATGAAGATTAAAGATATTAAAATTATTTACATCATAATGTTACCTGCAAATATAATAATCAAAGAATAAAAGTGGTAGACTATTATGTATTTATTGCATTCAAATGTGCAACCGACTAATCAAATTGATGTCCAGCTGCAGTTTTCTGTTTGTTTACAAAATCTCTTTGAGGTCCGTTGGATAATGTGTGCGTGCACTCAGTAGACACATTATCAAGGGGGCCTTGACTTCAAGATATAAAATGGCGCTTATACATTGTGGAAGTACAAGCGAAGACCCACCTTACAGCAGCTGTTAGGTATCTAGTGGACCCTGGGATGTAGGCTAACATAACACTGGTGCTTTCTGCACTGGGGCAAAATAACAATGTCAATGCTCTACAGTCTACACCACGGATACTATTATACACTTCTCTACACCGTGCACAGTGCAGGACAAAAAAACAAAGCTAATGTTTTGAGTTAAATTGAATGAAAAAACTTGCCCAAAATGACATGAACAAATTATTGTGGCATTAAAAATTAAAATGTTATAAGGTGATGACAAATGTAAAAAAGTCCAGCGATCGCCAATAGCAGCCTGTTACGCGGTTACGCCCAGTTATAACAAGGAATCTAAAACTTCATTGGTTATTTAAGCCTCATGCACAACGAGGCTTAATTCTAAGGCGTACGCCGTACAGTCTAGTCTAGTTGTAAGAACAAGTTTACACCTTTTGCCTTGGGATGAGTTGAGAACATTGAAACACTTTCTTCGTAATAGCAAAAATTACGACACAAGATTTATCGAGAGATGCTTGTTTGTATTTTATTGGCATGTCATAGTGAAATTACAAATTCTGATTGGTGGTTGGTTAGTTATTTAAGCTCTTATTCAGTATTACAACAATTTCTTACGTGACTAGCCTATAAGCCCTACTCAAAACGACTTGGAACATAGGCTAAGTTCTAATCCCCGAACAACTCCTGTTTCAATTCCTTACAACGGTGTGGGAACTGGGCCTTTCTGTTAAGTACCTACAGCTACCGGGCAATGTTAAATCATGGACAACATTACCATTGCCGGCCTGTTGCAGATCGGCCCTCATTCCTAATTAAAGCATCATTCACAACTAGGCTTAGTTCTAAGTTGCATGGTGTAAGTCGTAAGAAATGCGAGGCGTTTACAACAACATCATAACTTTTCTTTCTCGATTTGGTTGATCGGGAAACACTCCCGTGGGTGTAATTGTTTTTATTTACTACAATTCAGAAATTGGGGCGGACTTTTTTAATTTCTGAATTGTAGTAAATAAAAACATCATGACTACAATGCCAATTTTCATTGTGCATGCTTATTTATCCAGTTATGAACTGGCAGTGGAATCAAGTAGAAGGAAATGGGGAACTTCCTTGTTCATGATTGGCTCGTCGTAAGAATTGTATTTTGGTCAATTTGTTAGGACATAAACCTTACCCGTTCCCTTACGACAGGTTGTGAACATTCTAGGATCTAGGTTATTGAAACATAATACTCTTTAACAATACAAAATATTATGCCTTAGCAGTGGCGTATCCAAGGGGGGGGGGGGGGGGGGACAACCCGGTACTTGTGTAGTTGGTGTGACCCAACTTTTCAAATATTTTTTTTTTTTTTTTTTTTACTCAACCTACAAAACCTTTAACGTCGCTATTTAAAACAGAAAATGACGGTAATTATGCCGTTTACGGTTTTCCGAGAAAAAAGATGAAAAAATTTACTTACCATATTCCAGTGTGTGTAATTAATGTTCCTTAATTCATTTTCAGGTACCGCATTATGGTTTTTAATTTTGTAAACAATGTTTTTCATCTTTTCACTAGTGGAAATTGAGCCGTCATTTGTGCGTCCACATGCTACATCGCCATGTTGATTTGGAAAGCGTGATCTCCTCTGACACGTCTCTACCGCTGCGTACGCAGCGTAAAAAAGTATTTTTGTTTCAAATAGCGACGTTAAAGGTTAAAAAAGGTATTTTTGTTTAAAATAGCGACGTTAAAGGTTTTGAAGGTTTGTTTTTGCAAACTCGGGATAGTGAAAAACTAATTGATTTTTTACGTGAACACGGCGTGCTATTACCTATGTCGTCATCGTTTGTTGCCGTTTTAGTTACAAAAAATACTTTAAAACCTTTAACGTCGCTATTTTAAACAAAAATACCTTTTTTAACCTTTAACGTCGCTATTTTAAACAAAAATACCTTTTTAACCTTTAACGTCGCTATTTTAAACAAAAATACTTTCTTACGCTGCGTACGCAGCGGAAGAGACGTAGCGGAGGAGATAGCGCTTTCCAAACCAGCATGGCGGTCTACGTACAGTGACAGCACAATTTACACAGGTAAAAAGACGAAAAACATTAGTAACAGTGAAAAGATCGTAATGCGGTAGCTGAAAATGAATTAGGGACTATCAATTACACATACTGTGAAAAGTTGGAAACATTTTATGCATTTTTTCTCGGAAAACCGTAATCGGCACAGAAAATGGAAAAGTAATGGAAAATGGAATGGAAAGTACTTTCGTTTAAAATAGCGAGGTTAAAGGTTTTGAAGTTTTTTTTGTTAGTGCTACTGTTACACCAAAAACGTGATGATTCTATTTTAGATTTTTGGTGCTGGAATGTAATAAAATAGTACACAATGAGTTGTTCTTGACTTATTTCATCAATGGTGAGTGTTTATGTTGATTTTAGTTGAAAAAAACGGTATTGAAAAGTTGGGTCACACCAACTACACAAATACCGACAACCCCCCACCCATTTTTGCCAAAGAAAAGTGTGAAAGTGCACTTAAACGTCGCAATGGAGAATATAGAATAACTGTTTTATCGCAAAACTAAAGGAAAATTACCATCTGACCGAAAGAGGATTTTAGTAGATACGAATTTGGTTATTGAGATGCTTTAAAACGCAGATTTTCACCAAAATGACCTTGAAAGAGAAAACGTTTAGATTAAAAACAGGATTTTAGTAGATAAAAAGTTGGTGTTGCTTTAAAACACACAGATTTTCACAGAAATAACCTTGAGGGAGAAAAAATTTCCTGGGGCAAGCCCCCCGGACCCCCCACTTAGCCTTCGGTACATCTAAGTAATATGTAGCCAGACCTGGGTAAGTTACTTTTAAAAAGTAATGAAATTACATTACTCATTACTTCAGCCAAAATGTAACTAAATTACTATTTAGTTACTTTTCCAAGAAAGTAATGAAATTATGTTACTTTTTATGAAAAAAAGTAGTGAAATTACTTTCAAAAATTACTTTTTAATTTAAAATGTGTCTGACGCAAGTGCTTTGTCTGCCGATGGCGGGTCTCAGACAGGGTGTTATCCATGCCCACACTTCAAAACCAGCGGAGGCCTATCACAGAGATATTGTAGATATCTACGTATAGATGTATAGTAAATTATTGATTACGCGGGTGACATCTATCGACGAAATGTTGTAACTACACTAAAAGTGTAACAATTCGACTATCGATCTATTTGACACAGACTTGAATGTTTGATGTCAAGTAGATAATTACGTCGTCGTGCGTACGAGCGCCGTGCTCGTCATAGGCGGAAGTACCAAAAGTAAACATGGCTAGGTTCTGAAATAAAAACTCGGGACTAGAAATCTTTAGATCAGACCTACGAAATGTCGGAAATGCTGCATGCACATGCACATTGTTCAAGCGGGCGATACGTAGAAAGGCAGCAGGCGCACTGGCCCAGTGACTGATTTGTGATTTTGATACACAAAGGCACGGGCCGCGCGGCAAAAGTAACGCGTTACTAACGCCAAATTACAATGATAAAAGTAGTGAAATTACTCTTTCGTTACTTTGAGAAAATTGTAATTAAATTACTGGCTCGTTACTGAAAAAAGTAATTTCGTTACAGTAACACGTTACTTCCGTTACGTTACTACCCAGGTCTGTATGTAGCCTATTAATTGTTATTATTTACTACAAATCAGAAATTTAAAAAGTCCGCCCCAACCGGGAATCGAACCACGGATCTCCCGCATTCCAGACAGGCGTTTTTTTTCTCTTAATTTCTGAATTGTAGTAAATAATAACAATACACCTACGGGAGTGATTCCCGACTAACCAAATCGAGAAATGTATTAAACGATGCCGGTTTATTCATGTTGTATTAAAATGTCCTTTGCAGCAATCCTACTGATGACAGAATCCACTAATGAAGACACAACCAGTTCATTTCCCTTGATCCCGTAAGTTTCCTTGACGAGTTGATCATCCGTGTGTTGCTGTAGTCGTTCAATGTCAACTTGCTGCCCTTTAATATGCGACAAAACTGAGGCAATGTTGTCTTCATTGTGTTTTTCCAGAACAACGACCAGAATGCTTGTGTCCGTGCTGGCAATGCCAAATAGATTTAACGAGTTTGTAATCTTCTTCGTGATGGAGAGGTTAAATAAGATTTCGGTGAATACAGACTTTGTTATCATGCTCGAGTATTTGTTCTTAAGGGCGGCTTTATTGGCTGCAATCACAACTTGCATTGGGTCGACAATCAGGGAAGGTTTGATGAGACAACATGGTAAAGCGCCAGTCCTAACCTTACTTCTAAGCTCGGGTACATTTTTGACGTTTGTCATCAAGGCTATGTTGATGACAAGGGATGTGTCGGCGTCTAATGATTCCCGAAATAAAGCCATACCAACGATAATATACAGTTCTTCACTTATTAGGAAATACCCTAAAGTAAAACACAAACTAGGTAGGCCTAGGCCTATCTAACAACACAATATTTACCACCGGTGCTCCACCACTGTCGATCTGTCGATAACCACTTCCGACAACACGCAGACAATTAAAATGGAACTCCAGGTTCACGAATTTATAAAGGACATTGCACATTGACATCATTATTATATAAAATCACTATATTGCATGGGTTAAATTTTGTGTACCAACTAAATTATATAATATTTGAAAATGTTTTACAATAATTCCATTTCACACATTTAAGATTTAAACGTTTTTGTTTCAAGTTTGGATGACATGTAAATTCCCGACCCGAGAAAGGCATGAATGCCAACACGCAACGATGACAGTTTTCATACAACCCATGACAATACAAATTTACCGTAATAATTACTAATGATTTCATCGCTGATTTTATACTTTCAATATAACTGTAAATCCATGATTTTACGACTGTGGTGTTCTTCTTCGGAAACTGTTTTAGAAAGTGCTGGAAAGTGGTAGTTTATTATTTTTTGCCGAGTCGATGGCCATAGTGTGGAGCGACAGTGCTGCCGCGGTCGCGGTCCCCCATCAACTGCGCAAACGCAACCTGCAACTGCAAGTGCAACCATTCGCTGTCATCGTTATTTGAATTATAACTCCCAACGTGTTTACTTGCTGCTTTGTGTATTTAATAATGCCTGCTGTGCCCAGAATGTTGGAAAATAAAATGTATTATGAAAAGGAAAGACTACATACTTTCAAGGATTGGCCTTTTAAGGAAGACTCTAGCTGCAATCCATCAAAGGTAAGAGCTTTAACAGGTTGGTCTAGGCTGGGCCTAGGGGCCTAGGCCAGGCTTTGGACCAGGGATTTAGATACACAAGGCCTAGGCTAGACCCTAGACTCTAATCCAATGATCTTCTTCCTTTTACCCACTCATAAAGATATCCTTATAATACCATGATGGGTATCTGGTTAATCTAGGCGTAGCTAGGCCTAGGCCCTACCTTGAGGGAACTTTTTCGGTTGGTATGGACCGGTTTTATAAAACTACTTGCGTTAAGTTAGCCGAACTTTCAGCTGGTTACCCTGCGCCGCGCTAGTTCTAGGATATATAGGCCTATTCGAAAAGAGCGCACCCGAAATTCTTTTCGTTACAAAACTACTTACCAGTAGGCCTACCGGTAGTTGTTTTTCAGTGTTTTTATTGGAAAAAAAGGTAAACCTGTAGGAGAGCGGACGTGGGTAGGGTATTATAGCGGCTAATACTCCACCTACAAAACCTTTAACGTTGCTGTTTTAAATCTAAAGTACCTTCTAAACCTTTAACGTCGCTATTTTAAGCGAAAGTACTTTTCCTTTGAATAATAACTTTCCTTTTACCGCGCATTCATTCTACCCCCACCACTACCAAGCATCTGCATTCTTTTGTTGGAGCAAGTATAGCCTCTGGTGCTTGTAATAAAGACCTCTTACCGACTAGGGCGTAGCCTAAGCCTAGGCAGGTTTTATTCGAAGTCGAAGCGCTATGACCTAGCCTCCTACCACAGTAGGCCTAGGCCTATCACAACTTCAATGGGCTGCACCGCCTGTGGGGCGGTTTTCTGCAGGCAGTCAGCTGCGCAAACCACGACACTAGGCCTAGCACGCTATGCAGACAACAGCTTGAACCAATAGTATTCTTCATTGTATCCATGAGCTCTGTCGGTGGTGACAGTAGGCCTTAGGCCTAGCATGCCTTGCCGACAACAGCTTAAACTGCTAGTGCGTGCATGAAGAATTTGCAGCGAGTTCTGCTATCGAGTTTCAATAGCAGAGATGTTCAAGGCCTATTTAGCCTATTAATAGCCTATTTGTTAAATAAATAAAAATTTAATTGTAGGACCTACTAGCCCTATACCTATTTAAAATCTACTCACTCCGTCATATAGTAAGGCTAGGCATATAGCCTAACTGATTTTCAGTGGGGGACATTAAACCAAAGCGACCAAGCCAACCCTTTAGGCCCCGACGCAATCCAAATGTGAGTGAAAACCAACCAAAGATCGACATTTTGGTAAAAGTGAAGGGGTTACTGGTAGGCCCTACTCAGCGTTGTTTTAATCCTTTTTTATTGAATAAATACTAGAACCACCATAACAGTAGGCTACCTAGGCCTAATTTAAAATTGATTTTTAATTGGGCACACAGAAGTGTTCACAAAATAAAACATAAAACAACAGACACTAACAACGACGTAACAAACAACCACTAGGGGCTATCACTTCCACACGCTGCCATCTTCAAACTCAAATCCAGCCTAAACCAGTGCTATCAACTATATAAACTAGGAAAACGCTTAAGTCCCGCCGCGTTGTTGGATGAGCGTAATTGGTGCATTGAGCTGCCATGTGTTATGCGGATTTTTGAGCGAGCGCAGCGAGCGTCTCCACTTGACTCTTATGGCTCGAATGTCTGTTTTTTTTTTTTTTTCTGTTACTGCTTCGATACAGGTCGCACCGTTTCTCTGATCGAACTGAAATTTTTTACACATGTACATACCACCTAGGCGGGTTGCTGTATAGTTTTTGAACAAAATCCGATCGTTGGTTATAAAAAAAAAAAAAATGTTTCGATCGTTATGAAATTTTGCAGGGTTAATAAGTACACCATTCTCTCCTATTTTTCAAATTTTCAGCTAAATCGGTCAAGACGTTAAAGACTTATTGGTAATCATAATTCGAAAAATGAAGTTAAAAATGAAGGAGGCAGTGAAGATACAAAGATACACTTTAGAAGGCATGACGTGAATTAGTACAATGCAAAGATGTTGGAATAGTAGGGCCTATAGCCTATAGTGTACAATGTCAATATCCAGTTAGGCCTACACTGTGTGGTGGACCTTATGGGAATGTCGTACTCGGGTCATGTTGCACGTACCGGTGCTCGCTCAACAACGCGTCCAACTGAGCGTTTTCCTAGTCTATTGTTCTGTGAAAAAATCATTACTATGTAATTTGAAGAATTTTTTTAAATTAAATTAAATCAATTACAAAATTAACTTAAATTTTTTTTTTTTAATTAATCATGATTTTAAAAAACGAAATTATCGTAAAATTGCGATATTCATAAGAAATGATTAATTGATTGCGCTCAAATTTTACACGAATATATTAATTCATAAAATTAGGTTCTGTGAAATAATCATTACAATAGGATAAACCATGTAGGTGTTATAAGTCAAAGAATTGTTTTAAAAAAGAAAAAAACACGTAAATTTTCGATTTTCATGAGTAATAATTTTTCGATTGCGTTCAAATTTCACTCAAATATCTTAATTCATGGACTTAAGGTTCTGTGAAAAATAAAAATCGGATAAAGGATGTAGGCCTAGGTGTTTAGGTGTTATAAGTCGAAGAATTTTTTTAAAAATCGAAAAAATCGTAAAATTGCGATTTTCATGAAAAATAATTTTTCGATTGCGCTCAAAAACGTGGCAGTTCTAAGTTCAGAGATTTCGAAGGCCTCCATAAAATTTCATCGCAATTGGAGTATCGGTTTAGCCGGAATCGTGCTAACAAACAGACAAAAATACAAAAAGAAAAAAAAAACATTCCGGATTTTTTTCTCCAGTGTAGTGAAATGGAATCTTCGCTACGCTCATCCAATTACTCAATGAAATTCAATGCACAACTGACTGGGGGACGTTGCCCCCAACCCCCACCGGGGCACTGCCCCTGGACCCCAACTCAAACCCAACAACAAAACCACAGACACGCGCACGCCTCATTCCGATGAATCACCAACTCAGGAAAACCAGTCAATCCCCCCAAAAATACAAAGGATTTAATTGCCGGCACTGTAATACGTCATTCCCCCACCTCGCCGTCGCTCCAGTCGACATACAACTCACTCACTCACAACTTAAACATCAACATAATAAAAATATGTCAATCAAAACAGACGAGACCTTTCAAATGACCTAAAAACATCCTACCGGTACTAATGAACGTGCGCCGACTTAAGACTCCACAAACCATGTAGGCCTAGGCCTAAGTAACACCGCTCAATCATTTAAATTACCGTCCAAAGTAATTCCGGTCCGCTGAGTGATTCTTCATGATTACCGATATTTTAAATTGGAAATATAGCAATCAGTGGTATGGACAGTGCGAACACCCGCGGATCAACGCCAGAATCAACCAGGCCGATTCAGAACAACTTTGAATTTATTATGTGCCTCGTTTCTAGGACGGCTCCAAAGTCACTGTTTACAAATTCCTAATCGTAACCCGAGAACTGATAGACTTAAGTCCAAATCAGAAAATATATAAACTTCTGCCTAGAGGCCCTATAGAGGGAATCAAATCCTGGACCTTCTGCATTGGAAGCAGAGACGCTAACCACAAGACCAACGAGCCACACAATACTGTGGGCCTCATACCCGCGACCCGTAAGGCCCCTAAAAAATTCAAGACTAAGTACTAGGCCTACTATGCAAAATGCCTAGCCCCTAGGGCTTAGTAGGCCTACCATATATGAATATGCTAAATTGTACGTTGGCTCTAGGAGATTTTCAGTTTGGATAGGCCCCTTGGCATATAGTGCCAAGCCGGGAACATCCCCTATTTATCTACTTGCTGAATCTAGCTAGCATGGGCATTTTTCTTCCCAGTCCAATAGGCTAGAGTGGCGCATTACGCCTTACAGTGTTGACTCGTGCGCGGTCGTCTTTTGAACAGTGCAAGACTCATCGTATAGGCCTATATAGAAATAATATTGTGTTGGATTTTGCGGTGTCCTTTGAACAGTGAGGCCTCGAGTGACAGCTTGATTGCACTTTTTTGCCTCAGGGGCTCTATTCTGTAACTTTAACCGAATCCGTAGGTAACTGTAGGTAATCGCACGAATCGAGCTTGTAAATGATGTGTCACTGTGTGTTTATCATGGTAAACAGATTTGTGACGCATCGCTTTCGAGTTTAATTTGTGTGATTCCAATCCAGTTGAAGTTATAGAATAGGGGTCCAGGATTAATCAATGAAAGTTACGATAGATTACGAAATCCCAAGCAATGCTTTGTGACATTCTGTTCATGAGTCGACAGCGGCTAGTTATACGCGCTTATACCTGCCCGGCAAGGTATCTGCGCGCGCATCCAAGAGTCGACTCGTAGCGGTGACGTTTCACACCCACCACTTTTAAAAGAACAGTGAACACTCCCGCCAACTTCCAAGACGAAACTCCGATTAAAATTCTAGTTTTTGATGCTCTATTTAATCTTACTACAACTCAAAAGTTAATTTTATAATATGAGCATGGTCTAAAATCATCTTCAACCGTGAGTCGTGACTGCCCACCTTCACCTAGCATCCCCAGGCACACCAGACAGCCACAACAAACAAACTTTAAACACACAGACAAACAGACTTCTTAAACTTATGGAACAAGATTTGTATACCTTGTATGTTGCATTAACCCATCCTGTAGGCCAGCACCTATAAATAGTTGTACTACACTGTTTACCTTGATGCAACAGATGGCGGAGGCCGGGTGGTACGCATGTGACGAGGAACAGGACGATCTGGCTCAGTGTTACTTCTGTGACAAGCAGCTGGACGGGTGGGAGGCGACTGACGACCCCTGGGAAGAACACGTCAAGCACTCGCCTCAGTGCATGTTCGTCAAGCTCGGGAAGAAGGAAGCCGACATCACCGTCAAAGAACACTTTGACCTGTGCTTCGAAGTCGATAAGAAGCATTTGATTGCCAAGGTGGAGGCTTTGAAACAGAAAGTACAAGAAGAAAAAGAGAAATTTATGCGGCAACGTTTTCCTAATGAGAGGAAACATCGATGAGAAGTATTTTAGACAGACTGCAGAGTTAAATGCTGTAACGCATGATGAAACAGAAAATGAATATTTTATTTTTTGTACCAAATGACTGTTAAATGAGTTTTGTTTCGGAATTGTCTAATTACCGGAAATGTAGTGGAAGGGGTAAGAAAAATCATCAAGAAACATGGTTAGTTGGGGAGATGTTTTCAAAGTTGTCTACTGCCTTGATCGATAACAACACAAGAGGCATGCATCATTTATGTTAGGTTAAACTTAAGTTTTGTAGTAAAATTATACCTGGAAAACACATGTATTAAAAATACCCAGCCCAGCCCTAAGTATTTAGGCACCTATTGTGAAGAAAGAATCAATCGAGTGGATACTGAATTGAACTCTATGCTTATAAAAACTGGTAGGCCTAATATTTTCCCCCTTGTTTTTATGTCTCTTAATTCATAATTTTTTATAAGAAATGTACAGTATTGCGCCTGCTGTGCATCCATGTGTTGGGTCAGTCAATTTTAACATGACAACCCCTTAGAGAGAATGGATCTATGTAAACTGGTGCCTGCTTTGGGAAGTTATGCACATAGATTAAATTTCCTTAGCTCAAGAGTCAAGAGTTAATCATAGAGTGCTGGGCTATGATGACATAGCCTATAGCAATTATCAATATTACACAAAAATATGGATATTATTGTATTGAAACTTCACTATTTGTGCCAAATAAATTATTTAAAATGTTAAAGCAAAATTTTTCAAAACAGTTCTATAGCCTAGCAATGTTAACGGTTTTACTGACATTTAATGACCCGGCACCTCCACCATTTGTGACTTTGTCTGGACTTGACTATAGGGCGCTTGCCACCTGCACCATGATTTGAAGAAAGTGTTAATAACTAGTAGGTGCCTACCTGGAATGTGAGAGACCTGGTTCGAACCCCGGTGGGGATGGACTTTTTATTTCTGAATTGTATCAAATATTAACTATTCATGTTCATTTTTTAAATTTAGGCCCTAAGGCTATTCGACCGCATTTTTCTATTTTCCAAAATATACTACCAAGTCAAAATATAGCTAATGGCTTTGAAACCTGGCGCTTTTAGAAAATCAAAACTATTTTTTCAAATTTTTCTGATCTGGTACATGGCCAATATCGACACCTCAAAATAATTTCAAACTTCAATTCGCCAATGCACACCACACAACGTAGGGTGTTGTGTTTTGGTGACATTTCCAACTGGTTTTCTACAGGCTGACTGAGAGAAAAAAGATTTTTTTAAACAAATGTCTTTCCTGCGAATTTTGCGGAATTTTGTAGGCCTACCGATTTGTACCGCCAAACGAAAAAATTTGCAGGAATGACAATTGTTAAAAAAAATCTTTTTTTCTCTCAGTCAGCCTGTAGAAAACCAGTTGAAAATGTCACAAAAACAACACCCTACGTTGAACAGTATCCTTGGCGATTAAAGTTTGAAATTATTTAGAGGTAGCGATATTGGCCGTGTACCGGAAAAGAAAAATTTGAAAAAAAAAATAGTTTTGGTTTACTAAAAGAGCCAGGTTTTAAAGCCATTCACTATATTTTGACTTGGTAGCATATTTTAGAAAATTGAAAAACGCGGTCGAATAGCCTTAAAATATCGATATTGTATTGCAAAACGTTTCGATATCTTTGCCAAGCTCTAGTTAATATTTAAGGTCAAATACTAACTTACATGCAATGATCCACATTGAGGTCCTCAACTGCATTCATTAACTAGTAGCCTAATTGGGGAATTGATCCACATACAAATGGGCATGTATATTTTTGGAATTTTTTTCTAGAAGGTTTAGTAAGTGACTAGGGGTGCTTACGTTTACCTGATCCGAGCAGAGTGATCAGATCACTTCTCAACTGATCTGTCACGTGACAGATCAGTCGGATCACACATCGGTTTATGAACGCATAATTTTAAATATTGTTGATCAAATATGGCCGACGTGTTGTGTTGCTGCCAAATGTGAGGTTATGTTGGCTTATATCTTATAAAATCGTATTACCGTAATGATTATCGCAATAGACCTACATTAGTACCTACATACAACAAGTTAAATAAACCAGATGCACAACCCACCTACTCTACAGTCATAGGGCCTTCCTGTAGATTGGTCGATTTCAAAATATTGCGCGCTTGTTACTGATCTACCCAACTTACTCCACCCTTTCTACAGATCACTGATCCGCTGATCCGTCAAGTGATCAGATCAAGTATTCAGACAAAAGTGATCTACTCGGATCAGGTTTTCGTAAGAGATTTTACTGATCGAGTTACTCGGATCAAGTAAACGTAAACACCCTAATTAGTAGGGCTATAGGCCCTAATGTATATGACTAATGCTTTAAAAGTTAAGTTGTTTGGCTTTAAACCTGCCCTAACTAGTTTGAAGTATACGGTAAGTTACCGGTACTTATGTCGAGTATGTAGTAGCTGTTTCAAAATAGTCCTGGTGGGAGAGTGGAAAGGCCATGTCAAGTAGGCTGTCTTTGTTTTGTATATGTACTGGATATATTCACAGGCAAATAAACAATTTTTTAAAAAGAATAAGCTATAACAATAAATTTTTTCAACCAGTATTGCCGTAATATCATATTTCATTTCAATTTTATGTTTGATGTAAGTTTTATATAATTGATGTAATTTGATGAAAATAAAATTAAAGCTTGCAAATACTACATGTACTTCAGAGTAAAGCCTGTATGCCTAATTCCAAACCATTCCTAGTTGATCTGGAAATTTTAAAGTTAAACCCTTCACATTGAAAAAGTGTTCAACCTCAGCTTAAGAAAATAATCATTTTCAACCTGCATCTCGTATACTGTGGACCAAATGCAGTGGATAAAAAACAAACAACTGATAGTTTTTAGTGTTTGTTTGTTCAATGTTCTGCATCGTTTCATGCAAAGGAGGGACATTGAACAAGCAAACACGGGTCGTCTGAGATTATCGGACTGGATGGTCTATATTGAACAAACCTGCATCTCGTATACTGTGGACCAAATGCAGTGGATATAGAACAAACAACTGATAGCTGTCAGTGTTTGTTTGTTCAATGTTCTGCATCGTTTCATGCAAAGGAGGGACATTGAACAAGCAAACACGGGTCGTCGGAGATTATTAGACAGCATGGTATATATTGAACAAACCAGCGTCTCTTATACTGTGGACCAAATGCAGTGGATATAGAACAAACAACTGATAGCTGTCAGTGTTTGTTTGTTCAATGTTCTGCATCGTTTCATGCAAAGGAGGGACATTGAACAAGCAAACACGGGTCGTCGAGATTATCAGACTGGATGGTCTATATTGAACAAACCTGCATCTCGTATACTGTGGACCAAATGCAGTGGATATAGAACAAAGAACTGATAGCTGTCAGTGTTTGTTTGTTAAATGTTCTGCATCGTTTCATGCAAAGGAGGGACATTGAACAAGCAAACACGGGTCGTCGAATTATGGGGTATATTGATGATTCCTATAGTGGACCAAATGGATATAGGACAAACAAGCACCAAATTTTAACATCTAACTAATTAAAAGTGAAAATGGTCTATTGAGCAATTAAAGGTTGGCCTACTTGTTCATTATCGTTACTCCCTTAGTTGTCGTACGTGTGGTTAGGATGGGGTTAGGTTAAGATAATAATACTCATAATGTTCCCCCCTAACCCCCCCCCCCCCCCACCTAACCTAAACACACATACAAATTAGGGGGTCCCATTAATGAACAAGTACCCTGAGTAGTAGTATTCTGTGGCGACGAATGGGTTTTGTGCCTCATTTCTCAATGTCTAAATACGCATCACAACATTAATAAAGCACATGCAAATTATTGCTGTGCGTTTGGGTGGAAATAAAATACAACAAGGTGTCTCTATGTAATATTTATTTGCATCTCCAAGCCCTGGTCAATACAACATCTGCCCTCCAACCGTCGGGGACTTTATTTGGAGGCCGTCATAAACGCATTGACTACCGGTTGTGAACTATGTGGCAGGATCTTTGACCGCCTCGAAACTTGATTTTTCACCTGGGGAAGAGAAAACATTTAAAAAAAATAGAATTTCAACAATTTCTGATATAAAATAGTTCAATCTGGTCACCGTGTTATTTTCTCTACTCTCGACAAAATGCTGTCTGTATACATATTATTATTTTATTTTATTGAATTTTACCTGCTCATAGGGCAGGAAGGCTAATGCAGGGCAAGTGTGGCCCTCTGCAGCCTGACACAGTGATTACAGAGTTACAAGTTTAACATCACATGAAAGACAACAACTATAGAGAACATGACATTTATAGTTAGTCGAATTGAAAGGCAAAAGACGAATAAGGGTACTTGAAGCGGGGTAGTGGTCTGAAGGCTCGAGGACGCGAAACGAGGTCTTGAAACTCATTCCTGCCGCCTGCGTGAAGACGTTGCACGTAAGCCCCTGCAAGGGTGTCGAGTCGAGAGCCGATACCACCGACGCCGGTTTGCGTATGAGATCCCACATACAACAAAAACAGCCAAACCTTACACAATCAAAAGCATAGAGATCTAGAAGAAATGCCAAGCTTGTGTACCCTCCTACATTTTTGCAATATTAATACATATACATTCACTTTGCCCTGTGACTGTATCCTTGCAAAGCTTGGCAAAATAAATTTGCACAAACTTTTATATTTGAAACATTAGTTGCAAATAAAATTTGCTACGCTTTGCAAGGATCCAGTCATAGGGCAAAGTGAATTTATGTATTAAGATTGCGAAAATGTAGGAGGGTATAGGCATTTCTTTTAGATCTAATTGCTTTTGATTGTGTAAGGTTTGGCTGTTTTTTACAAGTTTTTTGTTATATGTTATTTAGATACCGGTACCTTAGTATGTCAACGATGGAGCATGTTTCTATTGTTGATACGTCAAAAGGGATAAGCCATTTCATAAATTCAACACAAAATTCATTAATTGAGATCCGTGATAGCTAGGCTACACAGTTGATTCTCAACTATGAGCATTTTTCTTCTTCTAACAAGCTGAGTTTTTCTACTGAACGGTACTAGCATTGAGTATATAACCATCCTTTGTACTAGTTGTCTTTGGATGAGCAAAGCGAGAGAAGCGAAGGAATTTAACCCATGACCTGGAAGGCTCCCAGAAAATGTTGTACAGTTCGGTACTTCATGAGTGCGAAGAATAAGAAAACACTCGGTAAAAAAAGTTAGAAAAAATCTCGAAGTGCGTTTAAAAAAATATTAATTTCGTAAACAAGGCAGGTCTAAGATTTCAAGGCAGCAAGGATTCCGTGAAATTTCAATGAAGTACTTGAGCATCTGGTGGCCGGAATCGTTAACTAACACAAAACATTTAGGCCTGCATGACAGTTTACATTCAATGGATATATCGAATTGAGTATTCGCTTCACTCGTTTCTCTCACTACGCTCATCCAATTACTCCCATTTCCTTTGAAGGCTTTTGTATTCGGCACTAAAGAGAGGTTGTACGTACCTTCTGCAGGGACAAACTTCAAGGCGCTACTCGAGATTCAGAATCTGGACTTTCCGTCCTCCCTGTCCCTGATAAACTCGTGTCCAAGTCCGGCACCACACTTCCCGCAGTAAACCTGGAAGAATAGGGAGAAACAATCGGGTGTTAACACTAACGAAAATATGACGGTGCCAGTAGCTCAACCCCCAATACCTCATCAGTTACGACATGCGACACCACGGGTCTTGCCATTGGGTTTACTGTGCAAAAACGACGGTGGGTCTACGTCTACGACCATGCCGTCCATGCGCAAACCAAACCTGGCAATTGAGTGAGAGCGCCATTCCAATACCGGTACCACCGTTTGAAGATGATGTAGCCACGGAAGTATGCAATTCTGTGTTTTGGACCACAAGTAAGTGTTTGTACAACTACCCCTCGGACCTGGATAAAGACTCTAGACAGGTCACGACATTCGCAACACACCAAGGCAATGTATAGATTCAAGACTCAAGAGGCTATTCATTGGGATTCGCTGCGCTGGACGTAGCTCTGGGTTTAAGGCTATTCGACCGCGTTTTTCTATTTTCCAAAATATGCTACCAAGTCAAAATATAGTGAATGGCTTTGAAACCTGGCTATTTTAGAAAATCAAAAATATTTTTTCCAAATTTTTCTGATCCGGTACACGGCCAATATAGCCACCTCAAAATAATTTACAACTTCAATTCTCCAAGGCACACCATTCAACGTAGGGTGTTGTGTTTTTGTGACATTCATTTTCAACTGTCTTTCCTGCGAATTTTTTGGTTTGGCGGTACAAATCGGTAAAAAATACCGCCAAACGAAAAAATTCGCAGAAAAGACAGTTGTTAAAATAAATATTTTTTCTCTCTGTCTTTCCATAGAAAAACAGTTGAAAATGAATGTCACAAAAACACAACACCCTACGTTGAATGGTGTGCCTTGGAGAATTGAAGTTGTAAATTATTTTGAGGTGGCTATATTGGCCGTGTACCGGATCAGAAAAATTTGAAAAAAATATTTTTGATTTTCTAAAATAGCCAGGTTTCAAAGCCATTCACTATATTTTGACTTGGTAGCATATTTTGGAAAATAGAAAAACGCGGTCGAATAGCCTTAAGGCTATTGTACCACCTCTGGCCGATAATTTGAAAGTCGAAGAAACATGTCTGAAAAGTTTGCTGAATGAAAGAAGGCCTTTAAAATAGGTACCTAACAGAAAAAAAATTATGAATTGTTTTGGGCGGGACATATAACCTCAGTTTTGGAAATTATATTTACATTTTTGGACAAAAGTGTAATAAAAGGCCTTTACAAGACTAGTGCAAAATTTCATTTTGAACTAGTCTTGTATATTACACTTTTTGTCCAAAAATCTAAATATAATTTCCAAAAGTGAGGTTATGTCCCGCCCAAAAAAATTCACAATTTTTTTTCTTTCATTCAGCAAACTTTCTAGACATGTTTCTTCGACTTTCAAATTATCGGCCAGAGGTGGTACAATAGCCTAGCCTTAACCCCCTACCTTCAACAGGTTCTCCCTGCCCGGCTCTGGAACCCGACGGATGGAGTCTACGTGCACGGGCTCGGTGAAGGCCGGCCATGGGGTCTCGTGTTGGTACTTGGCACCACTCGAGAACAACTTGTTGTCACATTCCGAGCACGCGTAGGTACCTGCGCAGACAGACAAGCGTTGGGGGTCGGGTCACCATGCCGAGCATACTGCATCTAGCAGAGTATGTATGTATGTATGCCAGCACAAGACATCTTTGCAGGTTTCATATAGTTTTGGTGGTCAAAAAGTAAGCGACTATTGTGGACATAAATAAAAATATATAATATACTATTGAAATAAGAGCAATTTACGCAATTATGGTACCTTTACAAGGGAGGTCCTTGAGGCTAAAGGTCATTTATGTTGGAACGATTGTAGGCTAATTCAATTGATAGAATTAGGAATTATAAACATGTTTCACTATCCTGGTTTGATATTTACCTTGTAAGAAATGATCTCTGAACGGCTCGTCCTTGGTCCAGGAGCAGAATGCCATGCTGCACTACGGAGCACCAACTGCAAACAAGGTTGTTGCATCTGTCAGTTTGAGCTCAAGCAATGGTGGAGGGGGAAATATTTTACAATGCGTTACTTGGAGTGGAGCTGCTTGGAAACAGGAATATCAAGAACCTGTTTATTATTCTACTTTAGTTCAGAACGTAGCATATGACATTCATCTTCCGGTAGGCCTATTTGAAAATATATATTTCATTCTTAACGTTTTATAATTTCAATTCTTCTTACTGTAGACAAGGTAAATTACTAATTAGTAGCACTATCTATTGCTTGCAGGAAATCATCATAAGCTATGTGTTCATATGAATCAATAACAAAAGTAAATAGGTACCCAACTAGATCCTTCACTTATGACAGCACAGTGGCGGATACAGGGGGAGCGGTTGGGCGATCGCCCGCATAAGATTCCGATTTTGATTGTGTAAGCCAGTTATTTTTACCACCACAAATTATTTAATTTTCGATCTTTAAATTTACTTTTTGGTCTTTAAAAGTTGCAAATTCGCAAATTAATTCGCCGTCGACAATAAGGGCATGGCACTGCCAACGGCTGGAACTTTCAAACAAACCCTGTACTGGTTTTGCAAACCAAACTCTTCCCCCCCCCCTCCCAGCTTTCAAGTTCGTTGCCCCCCCCCCCCCCCCCACGAATCAGAGCTTCCGCCACTGTGACAGCAAGTCATCAACCAAAGTACCTGTCTAGTCCGTGAATCTCCTGTAGAAGAATCACAACAAATAGCAATAGTAAAGACATGTCTTGTGGTCACAATTGACAAGCAGAGACGTTTATAAGGCTAAGGGCGCGTCAACCGTAATGTCAAAGCAGAGACGGATCTACAGTTTGTGGGGCCCTGCGCGCAGCCCATTTTGAGACAATATTACGACTAGGCCCTGGATCTGGAAGTCCTATGTAGTTTTGTTAGAACTACACCCTGCATGAAAAATATGTTGAAATATTATTATAATCGGTCAGAGCAAACATGGCAACATAAAAGTGAGCGAAACTTACCACAGGACTTTTTAAACCAACTGGCGAAGAATGTAATTGCAATTAATTACAAGGTGTTTAGTTCCTGTTCACGTGAGTGATACCACGACACGCCTGGCTAGAAACATGACGATCAACACCCTACCTCAAATAACTGTTCTGAAATAATATAGTGTTCCATGTTTCGATAATCATTTTTAAGTTTTGTATTTATTTCTATGGTTACTCCATGTACCTGCTACACATGCCAATAATGGATTATATATTTTTAATTCACACCCATTATTTAAGACATCATTCTTGTACTCAACCAGTTTGCACGTGTCCTTATGGTTTGTGCAGTGGCGTAACTAGGGGGGGTGGGGGGAGTTAGCCAACAGGGATCCCCCCAGCTAGTGGCCGCATAGCCTCAGAAATATTTTGATTTGTAACGTTGAAATGGTATTATTTTATTAGGTTTTAGCGAGGTTTCGTCGATGATTTATAAAGTTGTGAAGATTATCAGTTGTATTTTGAGTAAATTGTGCCTCCCCCCCCACACCTTCTTCTATTCAAATTTGGGGGGATCACCTCCCCTTGTTCCCCCCGTAGTTACGCCACTGGTGACTGGGTGTGTGTGGGGGTAAGAGGGTGATAGTTTGTTACCTACAGTTACTGTTTATTAACCCTTTCTAACCAGGTGTTGCCATATGGCAACAGAAAGTTCTAAAAAACATTGCGGGTAAATTTTTGGATTTTCAGTTTAACCCCAATTTTTTTTATTTTTTTTTGGCAAATAAAAAATATTTAGATTTTTTTCCCAATTCAGTGGGACGAATAGTGCCTTTTTGAGAGAAGATTGAAAATACACAGGTGCTAAAAAGGCTAAAAACAGAAAAATTTTGGTTTTTCCCGGAAAAATAATAAATCTCCTGTCTTGGTGTTATTTAAGATACACAAAATCTAAAATGTGCAAAAAATTCAGAAAAAAATCTAGTTTTTAGAAATGCACTTCAAATTTAAATTTGACCCAGAAATAAAGATTTTATTCAAAATCCAAAAATTCCCAAAAATTACAAAAAATTGCTTAAAAATCAAGATAAAAAATAAAAAAAAAATACCAAAATTCTCAGAAAAAAAATTGGATTTTTAATTGAATTATTACAACTACCTAATTAAGACAAAATTAATTCGGGAATGAAAGGGTAATGCACCTGCTCAGGGTGCAAATGCCCCTCTTCAGGGAGTCTAACTTAGTTATACATTTGACAAATTTCGGCTTTTTCGCCGACACAGCGGGAACATGTAAGCCACTTGTTATAACCAATTACGAGGGTTGTAATTTAAAATTCAGTCTTCGCTGACCGTCGTCAATGTTGCCCGGCTGAAGTTTCATTGTGCGCCTCTTTGGCAAACCAATGAAGCGCAATAATGGCAACCAAACTAAGTGGTTTGGCGACGGGTTTGCGATTCATTATGGACATGTCAATCACTGGGGATCTCAGAGACTAATCTCGGTGAACTAGAGAAAGATGATCGTGTCAAGACGTGTGAACAAATCTGGTCCCTTTCAGGAACTCCAAATTCGTCAACTGTAAACGGACGAACTAAACATTGGTGTTAGGACAATTATTATTGTGATGGGATTTCCGAGGACTCAATCAATCCCTTGTACTAGTAGAACACATTTGGCAGTTGGCACATAGCTCAGCCAGGAAGTTTCCGACGTATATGAAACTTTACATAGTTGTCAATAAATTATACATGGACAGCCAGCCATATAGTGGTAGATTTTCAATATTTTATGTTTATCAATCAATGCCGTCAATTTTAGACTTTTTAAGGGGAAAAAAGAAAAAACTGACAATCATTTTTTTTTTAATTATTCAATAATAATTTCTTGAAAAGTATGAACTGTCTGTATAGCACTATGGTTCCGCTTCCTTGACAACGACCCAAAATTGTAAACACGGTCCTGTGGTGTCAGTCGGCCGAGCTAACAGGATCTCGGAAAGCCTTTCAGTCAGAATTACCGGTCTCGACTAGATTTGAACCCGGGACCTCCCGAATAAGACTAGCCAACACTACATGTACAGGTTAGACTGCCTGAGTGTCCGAACTTCTGTATTGGAAGCAGGGATAAACCCATAGTGTAGTAGTCTTGAGCAAACTCCCACAAAAAGGGAACATAATAGTCCGAGAAAATAGTGCATTTGGTTGGGGGTACAAGCATAGATGGTGAAAATGTACTTAATGGCATATTTATCATTATCAATAACTGATATGGATCCACCGACGACTTAAGCCCATTTTCTCACTGGAGGACAAAACGTAAACATCTCTATAACTAGGAAACGCTAAAGTCCCGCCGCGTTGATGGATGAGCTTTTTAAAGTTTAAAGTTTGCTTGGGATATCTTTACTTTTGCAAGTGCTTTGTTTTGCTGCCTACGCATTGTAGGTGAATGTTGTCAAGTTTCTTTTGTTTCTTGTCAATTGGTATTATTTACCGTAAAAAACTTATATTAAAAGCTTTATTTCTATGGATTCTGGCTAACTTTTTCAACTTTTTCTTTCAAAAGGTACTACATCACCATAACCTTAATATCCATGTATAATATGAACGTTGTTGCCCCACCCGTTTGGTCAGAATTGGCCCAAATGGCACGAAAATATCGCACAAAAAATCAAAAAACTTATATTAAAAGCTTTATTTCTATGGATTCTGGCTAACTTTTTCAACTTTTTTTTTCAAAAGGTACTACATCACCATAACCTTAATGTCCATGTATAATATGAACGTTGTAGCCCCACCCGTTTGGTCAGAATTGGCCCAAATGTCACGAAAATATCGCACTAAAAATCGAAAAAAATCGTAAAAGTACGATATTCATGAGAAATATTTCTTCGATTGTACCCAAAAACAATACACCTCTAAGTTCAGAGATTTCGAAGGTCCTGTCAAATTTTCATCAAGATCGGATAAGCCGTTTGTCTGGTAGAGAGTTAACAAACAGACAAAAAAAAAAAAAAAAAAAAAAAAAAACACCCGAGCTAAATTTTTTGGGGGGTCGGTGAAATTGAAGTCTTCGCTTCGCTCATCCAAAAATCATAGTTTAATGTAAAAATTATATTTTTTGAATCTGGATACTCCTAGTTATTAATTAATTATTTATTCACAAAAAATGTTAATTTTTGGATGAGCAAAGCGAAGACTTCAATTTCACTGACCCCACAAAAAATTAGCTTGGGTGTTTGTTTGTTTGTTTGTTTGTTTTTTGTTTGTATTTTCGTCTGTTTGTTCGCTCTCTTCCGGGCAAACGGCATATGCGATCTTGATGAAAATTGGAGAGGACCTTCGAAATCTCTGAACTTGAACCTGCCACGTTTTTGGGTACAATCGAAGAAATATTTCTCATGAATATCGTACTTTTACGAATTTTTCGATTTTTAGTGCAATATTTTCGTGACATTTGGGCCGATTCTGACCAAACGGGTGAGGCTACAACGTTTATATATTACATGGATATTAAGGTTATGGTGATGAAACTTGACAACAATCGCCTACAATGCGTTCAAAAAGCACTTGTAAAAGTAAAGAGATCCCACGCAAACTAAAAACTAAAAAAATAGCTCATCCATCAACGCGACTAAAAAAAGCGTTCGCGAAGCAGCCTAGTAAATTGAAAATAGGCTGCAAATGTCACATTTAATTTAACGACAATATTTTTTGTTTTTAAACAGATTATTTTTATCAAATCATGTTTGCATGCAGTGACCACGGTGTATCGAATCTTACACTCTCATGGTTACCTAAAAATTCGCTCGAAGATTGAGTGAACCTTGCAATCATTACTCGTATTTCGTACTGGCTATGTTTTCCATTACTAGGAAAACGCTAAAGTCCCGCCGCGTTGATGGATGAGCTTTTTTAAAGTTTTTAGTTTGCGTGGGATATCTTTACTTTTGCAAGTGTTTTGTTTTTCTGCCGACGCATTGTAGGTGATTGTTGTCAAGTTTCTATTGTTTCTTGTTAATTTGTTATTATTTAACGTAAAAATCTTACATTAAAAGCTATATTTCTATGGATTCTGGCTAACTTTTTCAACATTTTCTTTCAAAAGGTACTACATCACCATAACCTTAATGTCCATGTATAATATGAACGTTGTAGCCCCACCCGTTTGGTCAGAATTGGCCCAAATGGCACGAAAATATCGCACAAAAAATCGTAAAAGTACGATATTCATGAGAAATATTTCTTCGATTGTACCCAAAAACGTGGCAAGTCTAAGTTCAGAGAAAACGAAGGTCGTGTCAAATTTTCATCAAGATCGCATATGCCGTTTGCCCGGTAGAGAGCGAACAGACGAAAAAAAAAAAAAAAAAAAAAAACAACTGAGCTAAATTTTTTGGGGGGTCGGTGAAATTGAAGTCTTCGCTTCGCTCATCCAATAATTGTATGCATTTCAAAATATGCCTATACTTTTCCAGAGATAATAAAATAATCCAGAAATAATAAAATCTATCCCGACCGTTATTTGAACCCAAGGGTCTCCAACATTCCGGGTACAAAGGTGCCCTAGCCAACTAGACTAGGAAAACGCCAAAGTCATTGTTAGACGAGTGATCGAGTCATGTGTTGAGTACCCGGACACATTTGCATTTTAGTATTGACATCATCCAGCCTTATGTATGGTGAGGAAAGGGAATGTTACAGGGTAGGGTACTCAACGCATGGCTCACTCACTCGTCTAACAACGACTATGGATTATAGTAATACCACGAATTTCCTAGAAGATTTCTCGATTTGGTTAGTCGCCGTCGGGAATGTATTCAGATGTATAATACAACCACAATTCAGAGATTAAAATGTACCCGTCCTGATGGTCTAGTGATTAAGACGTCTGCCTGGAATGCGGGAGATACGTGGTTCGAATCCCGGTTGAGACGGACTTTTTTAATTTCTGAATTGTAGTAAATAATAATTCCCAGAAGATATTATGCTTGTTCGACCTGGTCCCAAGCTGCTAGCTCGTGTTGCACTATCATGATCATGTTTTGTTTTTTTACACATATGCCTATACCCTTGACTTTGAAAGGGGTTTACCTGGTGGGTACACCCCCTGATTGTGGTACCAGCGAGGCTCGCGCCGCGAAACCATAGTCTGCAGGAAACGTCTTCAAAGTTCAAACGGTAACAGGAAACCGCAGGTAACTCTTTCAGCCTGCCAACGAGACGTACAAAATAGATCCAAACATGGAAATCAATAAATAAACGATGTGATCTCTATTTATTTACAGCAAAACAAACTATCAACTATGAGAGAGCATGGTGAGTCCCGCGGGCCGCTTCTGCGCATGGCAGTCGTGAGCGCACGTGTTACTGTCCGCGCCAAGGCCAAGGCTACAATAATCTGCATCAGCATAGCGGTCAGCGGCAGTGTGGCAGTGTCAGACGGCAGGCAACTTCCTGGTCGAACTGTTGTGTAGTGTGTAGTCACGCTCTCGCTAGAGCTAGTGTTTCTACGATAGCGGAGGTCGAGTCTAGTTGCGTGGTAAAATGTCTGCGACTTCTGATTCTGGTAAGTGAGAAGAACATCAATGAACTTATTAGGAAGTATGATGATCAGCAGCAGAGCAATAGCTGTAGGGCCTACACTTTGAGCCGACAACACGTTACGTTGTTCGACGATCTACGCTTATCAACGTTAAAAGTCAATTCTGATATTGTGATAGCAATTGTGTTGTGAGACAAAATGCTCTAGTCACTGTCACTACCCAGTACCCACGTGTAAGCCATGTCCAATCAGTGCCTGAGCCGCCGGCTCAGGTCTACGGTTCGTTACACCCCGAGCTGCGACCGACGCAGGATACGTCATCTGGTTTCTTGGAAATTTGAAATGAACAACACCAAAAAGGGAACAAAAATCACCATTTACACTTTTGCAGTTTGCTCTGTGACGGCAAAAACTTGTTGATTTTGAATATTAGTAGGCGGAGGCGTACCACCGCACCGGTAGATGAAACATAATTGTTGTCAATGTGGGCGTTTATGCTTTTCTATTTCCGCTCCCGCTGGCTGCATTTTAACTGTTCGTCTTATTCGCGTTTAAAAGCAAAGTGGCTGACATCTGGCGGTCAAGTGGAGAACTGCTCCAAGGCATATACAGTGGGGCTGCATGGCGGCATTCAATGTTAAACCAATGCAATATTGTAGCGCCACGGTCAACTCCAGACTGAATTTACTCGATCATGTTTATTATTTAGCAAGCAAGAAAGGTAAAAAAATTAGTAATACACATTTTTGTGATGCGTTATGAAACAAAAAGTCTGAATGTGTATATTATTCCGTGCAATACTGTGGGTTAGATGGGAGTTCTATTCCTATTCCTTGAGACACATTTTTCACAACTTTCATCAGTTTCATGGATACCACCAACCGATAAACGATAAACCATAATGGTAATTAATTTATTACAATGATGTGCTGTAGGCGGTATAGGGCCAAAGCGGGCTAAGAGCTATGTACCGTCTTTGGGTTCAACATTCTAAACCCAAAGATACTGTGAACCATATTATGCATTATGCAAGTCTCATTAATGGTGGAATATTGGTATAGATATAATATGGAATTTTTGTAATTATTATTTATTGTAATAATATATGTCCATGATTATAGTTTTTAAATTTGTGCAGCGCATTGAATGTAAACTATCCTACCTTGATTTTTTTATTCTTATATATGCCAAGAGATTTGTACCAACTGCTGCCGTAAACAGCAAATAATTATGCGTAGACTTAATTATCTATGGGCTCATATTATTCATAATCTTAACCAAAACAACAACAAAACAATTCTAGGACTCAACTAGGCGTAATATAATTAGTTAACTATGCAAATTAATAAAAGTAGGAAGTAGGCCTATATATAAAGTTTAGTGAAGGCCGTTGCCATCGAAATTACATCTGTGATGTTAAATCGAAACTCGAATTAAATAAATAAATAAATATAAATAAATAAATAAATAAATAAATAAATAAATAAATAAATAAATAAATAAATAAATATAACTTATAACTTTAAATTTTTAGCCGCATTGGGGGGGGGGGGGGGGGGCTTTTTAAATGTGAGACAAGGTTGTAAGATATTTCAATGGTGTGACGAAACACAAATTTAATAACAAATCGATTTTGATAAGTTATTTCGCGAGGAACCCGCAAAAATTACTTCCTGGGGTATAATCTGTCAAATAAGATCGTATATTGACGCTTGGAGGAAAAATTGCGATGTCGCTTCCTGGGGGAAGAATAAATAATTTGTGATATAATATTATATTACATATCATATAGGCCTAAGTAAAGGCCAATAATCATAAGAAATTCGTGGTATTGCCATCAAGTTAAAATTACTGAAAATACGCGTCTCCAAATTACGAGATAAATTTCCTTATTTTGCTAGTTTTTTTGCAGCTGAGGGTTACAAAATATAGTGATTGTCCTACCCCAATCGTACCCAACTAACGGAAAGTGGAAATACTTCTAGAACTGACGCTTACAATGAAATATTATGCTTTAAAGCTTGAAAAACACACTTGCTCCCTAGTCCCTATGCAGCCCGTGTTTTTATCTGCCTTCTTACGGCCATGTTGGCATACGACCGTGCTGCTACCTGGTTAGGTTTTAACCGCGAATTATGCAGCCGCGTATGCAAGGATCACGTTACATCTGCATCTCCAGGAAGTGATGACTCACTCGGCTCAAGGCCGCCGGCTTGCACTGCACTCAGTGGCGTAGGAACTATTTTTTTAGTGGGGGGGTCACACTAAAGTTGACTACGAGGTTGGGCGGGCAAACCGGGGTTTTGGGCGAAGCCCCAGCCGCCGGAGGGTTTTTTTCGGCCGTAGGCGAGATTTTTTTAAAAGGTGCCCTTGATAGGTGGCCTAAAACACGTTTTTCCGGCGAATTTTAATTATGAATAAGGTCACATTTTGAAGCTAATATTGCATTGAAGATTGATTACCTGACCAAAATCGGTCGACAGTTTGCTTTGGAGTGAAAACACTGCACACAAAATATGATGAATGAATAATTAATATCGAACCCTATTTCCAACTAAGTTGGGTAGGGGGTGCGAGGTTCCCACCACATTCTTGGCTCCCCGGGGTTATCGAAATATAGGCCTAATGAATATAAGTCCTAAAATCAGATGGCTTAGTCTAGTCTCGCAAATCACGTCTCTCTTCCTTTTTGTTTGCAAGCCTGACTGTAGTACAAATCCTAAAATCACCCAACAAGCTATAAGTTAGCAAGTGACACCCATACCTGCCTGACCCCCCCCCCCCCCCCCCACCGGGGGGTCAAGCCATTAAGTGGGGGGAGTTTCCCCCCCCCATCCCCCCCCGTTCCTACGCCCCTGACTTCACTGCACTCTACTTCCACTCCACTGCACTGCACTGCACTCCTCTATAGTGCTCAGTGCAGTCAAGGCATTGACTATAAATAAAATAAAAACAAGCAATATCCCCAAGAAAGAATTAAGAAAAGTGGAAATCGTAAATATCTTTAAATTTTAGGGCATTGTAGACGAAAATTAAATTTAAAATCACATGGGAAATCAGATTATTAAAAAAAAAGTTTCGTTCTTGCGTCTTCCCAAAGTAGGAAGGAAGCGTATATAGGCCTAACACAACGCACTGACGAAGAAGGACTCGAAACAAAATTTATCCAAGCATTAAAGATTTAAGTGGAGGTGTCGAGAAAAAAACATTTTGGAAACAGGCTAGCCGTTTTAAATGGTTCGCAAAATTGTTGATGGGTTCCCCATCCCATTCATGGTGAATTTCTCGTGAGAAACCTGCAGGGGGGGGGGTCAAATCCATCGGAGGTTTTGAGGGCGGTAGCCGGGGTCTGGGGCGAAGCCCTAGCCGCTGAAGGCGATTTTTTTTTCATAATACTACAGTTATTTCGTCATATTTTAACTTCACTCTGACTCTGTGAACGAGTTTTAGCCTACAGCACCTATCTGCGATCTAAAAACTCAAAAAATTAACGTAAAGTGAACCATTTCAGTAAATTTCAACCTATTTTTGGATGAGCGTAGCGAGCGAAGCGAAGATTCCATCCAGTTAAGTTATTAAATAATTTAAGTTAATTCTAAGTCAGTCACTGGTTAGTGGAAGAACGATCTGTCATCGAACCTCGCCATTTTTTGCTTTTTGTCCATGTGTTTCATGATTATTATCCATTATCCATGTAACCCATTGTACAACAAAAATAAAGACTGTCTATTCTATTCTATTCTATTTCACTACACAAGAGAAAAAAATCCGGAATGTTTTTTTCATTCTTTCTTTTTTTGTTGTATTTTTGTGTGTTTGTCCACACGATTCCGGCTTTTAATAGAGGCCTTCGACATCTCTGAACTTAGAACTGCCACGTTTTTGAGCGCAATCAAAACATTCTTTCTCATTAAAATCGCAATTCGTTTTTTCGATTTTTAAAAAATTTCTTCGACTTACAACACCTATATGCTTTGTCCGATTGTTATGATTTTTTAAGAAAACCTTAATTTTATGAATAAATATATTCGTGTGAAATTTGAGCGCAATCGAAAAATAATTTCCAATGAAAATCGCAATTTTACGCTTTTTTCGTTTAAAAAAAATCTTCGACTTGTAACATCTACATGCTTTATCCGATTGTAATGATACTTTCACAGAACATCAATTTTATGAATTTATATATTTGTGTAAAATTTGAGCGCAATCGAAAAATAATTTCTCATGAAAATCGCAATTTTACACTTTTTTCGTTTTAAAAAAACATACACACATCCAACAACGCGCCTGAAAAAGCGTTTGCTGACGAAGAACACAGAATACTCGGGATTTTTGATGGGAGTGCCAGCGTGAAAAGTGGGGGGGGGGGTCAATTCCCCCCCTTCCTACGCGCCAGGAAACCTGTTTGCCTGCTGCCTGGGATTTCTGATGGCTCAATCCCTTGCATTCGCATTGCCATTCACGACTGAGGAAAACCTCGGGAAAAAACTTCAGTGAGTATTACCGGAATCGACGGGATTCGAACCCGAGACATTCACGATGACACCCATGCATTCCATTCTGTTAGTGTTGGGATCGTTTTAGCAAACCGTAGGCTCATAGCGGATGGTCTCCGCACAGATAGCAAGCGAGCTTGTGCAATGACGTCAGAACCTAGGAAGAAGTACATCCGACCTTGCAAGCAACGGTACGAACAACAACAATATAAATAAAAAATAATAAAAAAAATAAATAAATAATAACAACAGAATAAAGAACTACTACTACTACTACTAAGCACACCATGCATGCGACTTTTGCAGCTCGGCTCGGACACTGCATGATAGAGCAAGTGCATAACATAACATGAGGTATTCACTGTATATCAAAGACCAAGAGTTCGAATTTTTCGATTAATATTTAGTTTGTTCATAAGAAAATCAGGTATCAAAGGGTAATAGGTTACTACACCTATTACTTGTACGATATTATGATATTTTATGGCCGTACCGCGACTTTAAACGGTTTTTAGATGCCGGTGTCTCCTACTTCAACTTCCTGACGTATTCAAATAGATGTGTTGTTCTGATCTGACTGAGTACTATTACTTTTTGGCAGAATAACTGCATTAGCCTACACCCTACAGTTATCCCTAATCTATCCTGTACATACATAACTATCTATTTAAACCTAATGTAGTCCTAACTAGGTAAATATTGTATCAATATATAGGCTCTATATGATTTGGGAGATTTCCGTGGCTGACAGTTGTGTAGATATCAGTGGTGCAAGTGGTGCGGCCGAGGGGCCCCCCAATGTAGGGGGCCCACCCGAGGACAGGGGCCGCGGCGCCAGCATAACGTTTGCATTCAAATTATACAGCCCCACATGACATTCTGATTTTGATTGAGGCACCTATTATGCCATTTTAATTTTTTGACGCTTTTTTAGGCCATTGCAAATTTACTATTTTTGTTGCCTTCGACGATAAGGGGCGCTAACAGCTAAGACTTACAGAATCTGAACTAATTTTGCACAATCGAACTCGTACCCCCCCCCCCCCCCCCCCCCCCACACACACAATATGCTACTGCTTCCAAGTTCGTTTTTGGATGAGCGAAGCGAAGACTTCAATTTCACCGACCCCCCAAAAAATTTAGCTCGGGTGTTTTTTTTTTTTTTTTCCGTCTGTTTGTTCGCTCTCTACCGGGCAAACGGCATATGCGATCTTGATGAAAATTTGACACGACCTTCGTTTTCTCTGAACTTAGACTTGCCACGTTTTTGGGTACAATCGAAGAAATATTTCTCATGAATATCGTACTTTTTCGATTTTTTTCGATTTTTAGTGCGATATTTTCGTGACATTTGGACCGATTCTGACCAAACGGGTGGGGCAACAACGTTCATATTTCACATGCACATTAAGGTAATTGTGATGTATTGACGTGTGAAAGAAAAATTTGAAAAAGTTAGCCAGAATCTATAGAAATAAAGGTTTTAATTTGAGTTTTTTGAGGTGTTAACATTTTATTTATGATTTATTTATTTTATGAGCAATGTCTATCGGTCCTTTGGTAACCATGTTGCGACGGGACAAAATAGAGTTGATTTATAGTGGTCAAAAACAAAATACGTAAAAGGGTAGTACACATGCATGGTTATTTTAGATCCAAGTGATTTTGAGTTTAGGAGGCTTGATTAATATATTTTTTATAATTTTTGTACGATTTTTTATATAAAATATAATTTGTTTTATTGAAGTACCCTACAAAGTGATAGATACAAAGTGATTTGTTTTATTACTAACCAACAATACAAGAATGTGAAATAAACTTATGTTCCCAATAGAACCTTTTCTAACGCATTGAAGAAGTTTCTTTGTCAACTGTTACAGATTGAAATTTGATCCATGTAAAATTTTAACGTTTGTAGACCCATCCGTTTCGAATCGCCGTGAAATCGAAGCTGACGAATTAGCCGTCTGGCAGAGGAGTTACCGAAAGTGATTTTGATAATTTTTCATCCTATTTTTAACTGAGAACAGAGAAGGAATGTTCGCACCCCAACTAAAATTGGCATGTGTTGTCAGGTACCTAAATATTTCTAATTGCCGTAAATAAAGTTTACTTCACGTTTCATGGCGGCTGGGAACACATTGAAAACGCAAAAAAAAATGTTTGTGTACTAGGCCTAGCAAACCAAGCAGCCAATTGCGACTTGCGAGTTTGTCACAGTGCATCTCTTTGTATTGTGTGGAGTGTGAAACGAGCGATAACCTAATCACAGCACTGGCTGAGACGTGACGTCTTGCGTTCCAAGCTGCCATCTGCCGAGTGCTGATATCCAGTAGTGTTGCTTGGTGCGGGGGGGGGGGCGTGATAGAGCACACGGTAGAACAGCAGCAAGACCCCCCCGTATTGAAATAATGAGTGATTACGTATTGGAACATTCGAACAAATAAAAAGAACGGGAACGAATAATCCTGGGTAAGGGTAACGGGTATTGAAGAGTTGGAACCGACCCGGGTACACTTTGACATATTATACTTGGTGTCTTCCCACACTGCCGCTTCCTGGAAGGCCATCAACATTTTTTTTCCCCAATGCCATCATTTCTACCTGTAGATAAATACCATGTTACAGAAAGCATTGTTGGCCTCAGGGGAATTTAATTATTCCCCTAAGGCCAACACCCTGCATTTATGTTAAATATATACGAACAAAGTTTGTTGGCCTAAGGGGAATTTACTTATCTAGGTGCCCGTCAGGGCGCCGCAGCCAAGCCGCGGTGTGCTACACCCTCAGGCACCTTAAACAGCAAGCAGAGTTGGGGTGATTTCGAGGTGTCACCCAGCCGTCATGAAACGTGATGTGAACTTAAAAATTATCAAATCAAAATAAAAGGGATTTGGGTACTTGACTAGGAAGCTTCGCAACGCTTTTTCAGGCGCGTTGTTGGATGTGCGTAATTTTTTTAAATACGAAAAAGCGTGAAATTGCGATTTTCACGAGAAATAATTTTTCGATTACGCTAAAATTTGACACGAATATATAAGTTCATAAAATTAAGGTTCTGTGAAAAAATCATTACAATTGAATAAAGCATGTAGGTGTTATACTAGGAAAACGCTTAAGTCCCACCGCGTTGTTGGATGAGCGTAATTGGTGCATTGAGCTGCCATATTGTATTATGCAGATTTTCTGTTGTTCTGTGAAAAAATCATTACTAAGTTGAAGATTTTTTTTAAAATTAAATTAAATGAAATGAAAAATTAACCTAAATTTTAAATTTTTTTAATTAATTGTAATTTAAAAAAAGGAAAAAATCGTAATATTGAAATTTTCATAAGAAATAATTATTCAATTGCGCACAAATTTTACACAAATATATGAATTTATAAAATTAAGGTTCTGTGAAAAAATTATTACAATAGGATAAAGCATATAGGTGTTATAAGTCAAAGAATTGTTTTAAAAAAGAAAAAAAACGTAAAATTTCAATTTTCATGAGAAATAGTTTTTTGATTGCGCTCAAATTTACACGAATACATAAATTCATAAAATTAAGGTTCTGTGAAAAAATCATTACAATCGGATAAAGCATGTAGGTGTTACAAGTCAAAGAATTGTTTTAAAAAAGTAAAACCCCGTAAAATTTCGATTTTCATAAGAAATAATATTTCGATTGTGCTCAAATTTCACAAGAATATCTTAATTCATAAAATTATGGTTCTGTGAAAAAATCATTAAAATCGAATAAAGCATGTAGGTGTTATAAGTCGAAGAATTTTTTTAAAAATCGAAAAAAATCGTAAAATAGCGATTTTCATAAGAAATAATTTTCCGATTGCGCTCAAAAACGTGGCAGTTCTAAGTTCAAAGATTTCAATGGTCTCTATAAAATTTCATCGCAATTGGAGTATCGGTTTAGCCGGAATCGTGTTAACAAACAGACAAAAATACAAACAGAAAAAATAAGAAAAACGAAAAAAATTCGTAAAATTGCGATTTTAATGAGAAATAATCTTTCGATTGCGCTCAAAAACGTGGCAGTTTTAAGTTTAGAGATTTCAAAGGCCTCCAGAAAATTTCATCGCAATTGGAGTATCGGTTTAGCCGGAATCATGTTAACAAACACACAAAAATACAAACAGAAAAAAAACAAGAAAATCGAAAAAAATCGTAAAAACTGCGATTTCATGAGAAATAATTTTTCGATTGATTTTTCGAATCGTGCAGTTCTAAGTTCAGAGATTTCAAAGGTCTCCAGAAAATTTCTTCGCAATTGGAGTATCGGTTTAACCGGAATCGTGTTCACAGACACACAAAAATACAAACAGAAAAAAAAGAAAAAAAAATATCCGGATTTTTTTTTCCAGTGTAGTAGAATGGAATCTTCGCTTCGCTCGCTACGCTCGCTACGCTCATCCAAAAACGAAGAAATTTTAAAAATCGAAAAAAATCGTAAAATTGTGATTATCATAAGAAATAATTTTTTGATTGCGCTCAAATTTCACACATATTATATGAATTCATTTCATCAAGGTTCTGTAAAAAATCATTACAATCGGATGAAGCATGTGTAGGTGTTATAAGTCGAATAAATTTTTTAAAAAATCGTAAAATTGCGATTTTCATGAAAAAATCATTATTTGATTACGCTCAAAAACAAGGCAGTTCTAAGTTTAGAGATTTCTAAGGCCTCCACAAAATTTCAGCGCAATTGGAGTATTGGTTTAGCTGGTATCGTGCTAACAGACACACAGAAATACGAGAAAAAAAGAAAAAAAAACATTCCGGATTTTTTTCTTCAGTGTAGTGAAATGGAATCTTCGCTTCGCTCATCCAACAACACATGCCGAATTTGGTTGGTGTACGAACATTCCTTCTTGGTGTAAAAATGACTTGAAACATGCTCAAAATTAACAATTAACACAGGCAGGGAGCGAGCGCTTTTTTACACTAGGAAATCGCTAAAGCCCCGCCGCGTTGATGGATGAGCTTTTTTGTAAGTTTTTAGTTTGCGTGGGACCACTTTTCCTTTGCAAGTGCTTTGTAAATGCATTGTAGGTGATTGTTGTCAAGTTTCTATTGTTACTTTTTAAATTTGTTATTAAAACCCAAAAAAAAAAACTCATATTAAAACCTTATTCTATGGATTCTGGCTAACTTTGTCAACCTTTTCTTTCAAAAGGTTTACATCACCATTACCTTTATGTCCATGTAAAATAATGAACTTTTGTAGCCCCACCCGTTTGGTCAGAATCGGCCCAAATGTAAACGAAAAATATCGCACTAAAAATCGAAAAAAATGGGAGAAGTATATATTCATGAGAAAATTTCTTCGATTGTCCCAAAAAAAACGTAGCAAGTCTAAGTTTAGAGATTTCGAAGGTCCCTGAAATTTTCATCATGATGCATATTAAGCTGTTTCCCCGGTAGGAGAGCGAACAAACAGAAACAAAAATATAAAAAAACAGAAACAGAAACAAAACAACAAACAAAAAACACCCGGGCTTATTTTTTGGGGGGGGTCAGTGAAATTGAAGTCTTCGCTTCACTCGCTACGCTCATCCAAAATATGTTTAAACATTAATGTCATTGGAACGAGCTGAAATATCTAGGGGCTGTGCTGCGTAGGTCAAACCGTCGGCTGTCTTTTGATATTAGAAAATTACATTCACCTTGAAAATTTCTGCAAATTTTCAAAGTTGTAGGGTACTATTTTTTCCGTTTTTTACTACGTTTCAGAGTCAGTGGAACTACCACTTGTAAAACCATGATTAGCAGTACCGAAAAGTCGCATACAACCAAAAGAAGAGACATCTTTGTTTCACTGCTGAAGATTTTGGAATATACTGGAGAACTTCGCGAATACGTTTCCATTTGCGAAGACGATTTAAACCACATGCGAAATGCAGGTTGCGATGTCTTAAACTATCTGAAGCAGTATTAAACTTGTACCATTCCATAAAAACTGACAAAATAGGATTTTGGAAAAGATAGCAAAGTATCTACCGACCTGCGGAATGAAGGTAGCACCTACTTATGAAGCGGAACGAGAGAGCATTGTTGGGTTTTACTCCAAGAGTATCGCGGCCGCTCCGTATCCCGCGTCCGACCAGGAAATGTCCGAAGAACTGGCACTCGGCTTTGGCAAAAAAGGTCCGCTGTGTACTTCACGATGAAGAAGTACGACGCCTGTCTCAGAAGATATCGAGCAGGCTTTGCCCAGCTTCCCAGACAAACTTAAGTACAAGTACTAGAGAGGCGGGCCCAAGTGCTTCCAGCGTTTTAGGCAAGCAGGAAGAAGCAAGGGCGAGCGCTTTAGGTGAGTCAAGGTCTCTTCGTGTTCCGTATCTTACTCTCGGAGTACAATTCTGAATATGTTACTTAGGCCTAACTAACTGATGATGTGAATTTACCCAACTGTAACTCCCTCCTAGTACTGGAGATACCCCGGGCTTGATGGAGCATTGTGGCGAGAATAGGCGCTTGGGTCGGGGGTATTTGTTCTGAACCTCGAGTATAGCGTTTATGTCCTTCTGTTTTGTACAGGAAACTGTAAAACATGTTTCAACAGCTACGTATCTAAGCGAAGAGAAGATGAAATCCATCGTCGATACTATGACCAAGCTTCAAGTGGGCCCGGGCAGTGGCCAGGGGAACCCGCCTGAGATGTCGAAGCCTCTTCCACAGAAGGCGTTTGGTCAGCACGAGGACATCCCGTGCGCTTCAGAGTGCGTGGACATCGCCTACAATCCAAGGGTGGGCCGGTACTTTGTGGCCAACAGGGACGTCGATCCTGGTGAGGACAAGACCATCCTGGATCTATTTGATTATCACTTAAAGTACGGTAATGATTTGTTTTGAAACTTCGGGGAAAAAAAAACAAGAAAACACGTTTCAGTTATCAGTTCAAACTCCTGGAAAAGTGGACTGAATGCTATGATGCAAATGCAAGGCTATAAGGATTTATTTTGGGACGTGCGTATCGCAATCTAATGTCCTGCCAGGAAGGCAAATCTTTGATCGCTGTTTAATCACGTAGGCTACCTATCATTTAACATAAAAAAATCACAAAATAAAACAATGTCGGGCCTATAGTCTTATTTTTCAGTTCTTTTTAACGCACACACAAATAAATCAAAAGCACTCAGTCCAAAAAGCAAGCCATTTACAGAGAAAATCAGTATCACAGTGATTTGACAAGTATCGTGTTTTGAGATGTTTCAGAAAACCTTTGGTCGGTTTGTAACCATAATAATATGGTAAAAAGAATGTCACAGCAAGTCGACAAGGTCGCGCTTTATCTATTCATTGTGCAACGCTTTTTGTTGTATTTATTTTTAGGTGAAGTATTGTTTGTGGAAGAGCCGTTTGCCACACTGTTGGAGCCAAATTATTACTTGACTCATTGCAACAACTGCACTAAGCGATCGGATGCGATGATTCCATGTGAAAAGTGCGACCAGGTAAGTTTGCTACACTATTACAGCCAAAGTGTTAAAAAAGATTCCGGTACGTAGAAGGATTTTCTGTGACCTCACTAAAGCGTTTGACTGCATGAATCATATCCTACTGGACAAATGCATGCAGTTACTACGGCATCAGGGGCACCCCGCTAGCTCTTCTTATATCCTAACTTAGTAACAGGCAACAAAAAGTCAAGGTAACCCACACTAATGATTTTAATGAAGTCGGGACTGAAGTCAAGTTTCTCTCCGATAATAAGAATATCTCTGTTTGAGTTTCTCAGGGTTTAATAATAGGTCCTTTATTCTTTCTAATATTTATCAACGACTTTCCTTCTAATAGACTAGATTCTGAAAAGTTTGCCGACGATGCAAACATAATAGCTAAAGCTAATGACATATTAACTCGAAAACAAATATTTAAAATCAAAATTGCTAAAGTCACAGAGTGGTTCAACGATAATAAACTGCTATTTAACTAGGAAAACGCTAAAGTCCCGTCGCGTTGATGGATGAGCTTTTTTGTAAGTTTTTAGTTTGCGTGGGATCTCTTTACTTACCTATCTAGTCCTTACTTAACGCATTGTGGGTGATTGTTGTCAAGTTTCTATTGTTACTTGTTAATTGTTATTAAATACCTAAAAAAACTTAATTTAAAACCTTTATTTATATAGTTTCTGGATAATGTTTTCATTTTTTTTCTTTCAAAAAGCAATACATCACTATAACCTTAATGTCCATGTAAAATATGAACGTTTAGCCCCACCCGTTTGCTCAGAATCGGCCCAAATGTCACGAAAATATCGCACTAAAAATAAAAAAAAATCGTAAAAGTACGATATTCATGAGAAATATTTCTTCGATTGTACCCAAAAACGTGGCACGTCTAAGTTCAGAGATTTCGAAGGTCCCCTCAAAATTTCATCAAGATCGCATATTATGCCGTTTGCCCGGAATCGTGCGAACAAACAGACAGAAAAAAAAAACAAAACATTGGAGCTAAATTTTTTGAGGGGTCAGTGAAATTGAAGTTTTCGCTTCGCTCGCTACGCTCATCCAATGAAACCAAATCTATAATTGTTGAATTTCACAAAGACCCACGGGTACAAATAATAACAGTATACAATAGTAGACCTACGGATATTACCTCAATCAAAGTAGGGTCATCAACAAACTGTGTGGGACTTATACTAGGAAGCTTCGCAAACGCTTTTTCAGACGCGTTGTTGGATGAGAGTAATTGTTTAAAAACGAAAAAAGCGTAAAATTGCGATTTTCATAAGAAATAATTATTTGATTACACTCAAATTTCACAAGAATATAATAATTCATATAATTGAGGTTCTGTGAAAAAATTATAACAATCGGATAAAGCATGTAGGTGTTATAAATCGAAGAAAATTTTAAAAATAAAAAATATCGTAAAATTACAATTATCGTAAGAAATTATTTTTTGATTGCGCTCAAATTTAACACGAATATATTAATTCTTAAAATTAAGGTTCTGTGAAAAAATCATAACAATCGGATAAAGCAGGTAGGTGTAAGAAGTCGAAATTAAAAAAAAAAAAAAAAATCGTAAAATTGCGATTTCATAAGAAATAATTTTTCGATTGGGCTCAAATTTCACACGTATATATAAATTCATAAAATAAAGGTTCTGTGAAAAAATTATTACAATCGGATAAAGCATGTAAGTGTTATAAGTCGACAAATTTTTTATATATTTATTATTTAAAAAATCGCCAAAAAATCGTAAAATTGCGATTTTCATGAGAAATAAATTTCGATTGCGCTTAAAAACGTGGCAGTTCTAAGTTCAGAGATTTCGAAGGTCTCCACAAAATTTCATCGCAATCGTAGTATCGGTTTAGCCGGAATCGTGTTCACAAACAGCCAAAAAATACAACAAAAAAAAGAACAAAACATTCCGGATTTTTTTCTTTAGTGTAGTGAAATGAAATCTTCGCTATGGTAGCTTTTATAACGCTTTTTCAGGCGCGTTGTTGGATGAGCGTATGTTTTTTTTAAACAAAAGAAGCGTAAAATTGCGATTTTCATGAGATTTTTTTTTTTCGATCGCACTCAAATTTCACACCAATACTATTGTTCATAAAATTAAGGTTCTGTGAAAAAAATCATTACAATCGAAAAAAGCATGTAGGTGTTATAAGTAGAAGAATGTTTTAAAATTTAAAAATTTAAAAAATCGTAAAATTGCGATTTTCATAGGAAATAAGTTTTTGATTGCACTTAAATTTTACACGAATATATTATTTCATAAAATTAAGGTTCTGTGAAAAAATCATTACAATCGGATAAAGCATGTAGGTGTAATAAGTCAAAGAATTTTTGTAAAATATAAAAAAAAAATCGTAAAATTGCGATTTTAATGAGAAATAATTTTCGATTGCACTAAAAAACGTGGCCGTTCTAAGTTCAGAGATTTCGAAGGCCTCCAGAAAATTTCATCGCAATTGGAGTATTGGTTGAGCCGAAATCGTGGTAACAAACAGACAAAAAAAGAAAAAAAAGAAAAGGAAAAAAACATTCCGGATTTTTTATCCAGGTAGTGAAATAGAATCTGCTTCGCTCATGCAAAAAAACTTAACTCTGGCTACTTTGCAATCAAATCAATCAAGTCTGTAGCAAGCATTGCAACAGCCAAAATAGTATATTTCTCTAACTTTGAGACACACATAAGGTATGGAATAAAATTCTGGGGTTGCTCTTCCAGTACCAAGAAAGTTTTTATAATTCAAAAGAAAGTAATCCAAGAAGGTGAAGGCAAGAAGGTAACTATGCTAAACAAGTCTTAAAGATCACACTGTAAACCTCTCTTTATTAAATTAGTCCGTTTTCTACAGGCAATCCTAAAAGTAAAAAAAAAATAAAAAACACTTCCAAAAATTAAAAATATCCACACCCACGACACACGTCTGAAAAACAACTTGCATACAAATTATTATTTAAAATCTACCACTGACCAACTGAACTAAAAAACATAGGCTCATAAGACATTTTGAAATACGGTAGGCCTACTTGGTAAAAAAGTTCCTTATCTCAAAAGCATATAACTCCATAAACAAATATTTAGTCGATAACCTAGTATAATATTTAGTTTAGTTTAGTTTAGACTCAAGGTTATGAAACTGTTTCATGACTGTGATCATGATTCATGTACTGAACTGAACTTCATGACCATAATAATTGTCTTTTTAATATTTATATCGTAATTTATCAGTTTTTCTGTTCTCTGTATTTCATGATTATTGTCTGTACATCTGTAAATATCTCTCGCAAAATTTTAGATACTACTAGGCCGCTTCGCGAACGCTTTTTTTAGTCGCGTTGATGGATGAGCTTTTTGTAAGTTTTTAGTTTGCGTGGGATCTCTTTACTTTTGCAAGTGCTTTTTGAACGCATTGTAGGTGATTGTTGTCAAGTTTCTATTGTTACTTGTTAATTGTTATTATATACCTCAAAAAACCCATTTAAACCTTTATTTCTATGGATTCTGGCTAACTTTTTCAACTTTTTCTTTCAAAAGGCAATACATCACCATTACTTTAATGTCCATGTAAAATATGACTGTTGTAGCCCCACCTGTTTGAACAGAATCGGCCCAAATATCACGAAAATATCGCATTAAAAATAAAAATAAATCGTAAAAGTACAATATTCATGAGAAATATTTCTTCCATTATAACCAAAAATGTGTCAAGTCGTGAGTTTAGAGATTTTGAAGGTCCCCTCCAATTTTCATCAAGATCGCATATGCCGTTTGCCCGGTAGAGCGCGAACAAACAGACACAAAAAAAAGAAAAAAAACACCCAAGCCAAATTTTTTTGGGGTCTGTGAAATTGAATTCTTTGATTCAAACCAATTACTATTATTATAATGTTATCTGTTCCCAGGTGATGTATTGCTCGGAAGTCTGCCGCAGAGCTGCGTGGGAATCATTTCATAGCGTAGAATGTCGCATCCTACCGGAATTGGGGAAGATTGACGTGGGATCTGAAGACAAGGGCAATTTATTGGCGCTGCGAGTGTTTTTGATTTCTTGCAGTAAATACAACGGCATCGTTGGACTATTCAAAGCCATTGAAAAGCTAGAGCAGACGACGAGTTACAAAAACAACATCAAAGGGTTTGATGAGAATGGAAAATATCTATCCAACGACTACCATCAGATACATTATCTGCATGAACACGACCGGAAAGAGCCCAATGCCAGGCTGACCGTGGCTGCCACTGCTGCCTGCGTGCTCAATTGCCTTCAAGAACACACAGATTTCTTTTCGAAAACCAGTGACAGTAACATTCCACTCGAAAAACTTTATTTGTTTGCTGGAGGACTCATTTTTAAATTAGTCCAAGTTATCTGGGTGAATGCTTTTACAGTAGTAGATTACGAGTCCCAACACGTTGCTGCGGGTGTATATTCTACGTTGAGTCTCCTGAACCACTCGTGCAATGCCACTTCCTGCAAGGTGGTGCACAGCGGATCTTCCCGCGTTGTCATTGCAAGGCTGCCAATACGAAAGGGAGAAGAGGTAAAAAAAAAATTGTTTGTATTTTTTAGTTTTAGTTTATTTGATTAAGGACACGTCAACCTTCGGTCAAGCCATGAAGGGATAGGGGGAAAAAATCCCATGCTGGTCAGAACCAGCCACGGGTAGAGGGAGGAAAGAGAGGTTCTCACGTCGTGGTCGTCATCGTTATTGTCATCGTTCGTGTTGTCATGGTCGTCGTCGTCGGGGAGGTCGTTGAAGGAATGGGAGGTAGTTCCCCAACGACAACCGCCAGAGCTCGCTTCTAGTTTCGGGGAGTATTACCCTACTTACTAGCTGATGGTTGCCAAATGATTTTTATTTAATTGTACTTCATCAACCCCGGGCCTCGACGGGGTTTGTATATATTTGATTTGAACTTTTTGATGCATGCTCTTTGCAAACCGTGACATGTCTTTTCAAAATAAGTGTAACGGTCTAGCAGCATAGCTGGTGATATCAAGGGATGCTTATGGACTCTCACTCTGATACTTTCTTGTGCTTTCTGAAACTTGTACAGGTAGGTCCATCCAAGCAAACTATCAGATTAGCTTAGCGGATTAGTGATCCATGTAAACAACATGGAGGATCAGACAAATTAGATCCCGCATCACCGCGGGGTTATTTCAATATTTTAAAATTGCACTTTGCAGATTCCTTTTGCTTCATTTTCTGAGATGTGGCCCAAATCTTTGTTCGGAAGTGTGGCTTATCTGGTTCAGTCCATCTCATGATCTGATCCATCAAATAGATCGGCTCATACGGTTTCCGTATGCACCTCAAGCAATTGTTCACTTTAAAGTACAAATGCATGAAATTTGGCATTATGATTGATTGGGCATACTGTTGGGTCATTTTAAGATATTGGACCACCGCCACTCCAAAATTTATTATCCAGGACTGTAATATTCCAGGCCTATGCAGTATTTAAACTAGCCTATAGGGACTTACCAAAGGACTTCACTTGCATTCAGAGATGTACGTTTATTCACAGTCACAGTAGGCTTACATTCTGTTACATGATGATTACACAATGGCTGGGCATAGCCTAGCCTATGTCAATACTACAATCCCTTCTTCTTTATAATTTAAGATTTTAACCTAGGGTTCTTTTTATGAAAATGTTTGCCTTCTAAGATTAATTTGAAATGATTAATAGAAACAATAAGTACAAACAGTGTAAGATCAATTACTTTACGCATTTAACTTAATACGGTAATATACTACCTTTACGTATGATAAGCAACGTAATTAACGTAATGAATTGTAATAACTAATTTTAGGAATAACTATAATATTCTAAAGAAATGAGAACAATCTCTAGTCATACTTCATAATGCAATCAGGTTTGGTATCGTGAAGGTAACCTGATTTCCCGTTGAGGTCTTGCGAATGTCTGCGTGACCTGTTGCTCAGGTGGTTCTGGTACCTGTAGTGGTGTGGACACCGGAAGCTGGTGGCAAGTTGATGATGTTCCGGCACCCCCAGGATCACAATGGATTAGACCTTCCTTCTCTCCAGGTGGTTTGTTGTTGCCATCAGTACCGGTATACCTGTTTGGCTGAAGAGTGGTACGGGATTGGATATGAATTTTTAAAGAAGGACGAGTTGCGGGTATATTGGACATTATCGGGGGTTTGGGTTGTTATGCTGTTACCATTCTTTTCTACTACTCGGTTAGGAATAGGATGGGAAAGGTGTTGTTAGTTTGTTAGCCTTTGGTTGTTAGTCAACACCAAATCGCCTTCAGCTATCTCACTGTCTCTAGCATTGCGTGCTTTGTCAGCATATACTTTTCCCTTCCATTTTCTTTCCGTATCTCGGTCCCGAACTTCTCCATCTTCTTCTTTTGCAGTAAAGCATGACGGTAACTTGTCTCTCATCTTGCGTTTAAACATCAATTCCGCAGGGCTTACTCCTGTTGTCGAATGTGCAGTGCTGCGATACAAGGCAAGGTAGGTCAGAAGTTCTTCTTTCCAATTGGTGCCTGTTGCTTGAGCAATCTTGAGACGTTTCAGTATGGAGCGGTTTTGTCGCTCAACTTCACCGTTGGCTTGGGGCCATAGCGGTGTGGTGTATCGTATTTGTATGTTGTTCACTTCACAGAAGTTTCGAAATTCTTCACTATCGAATTGAGGTCCGTTGTCGGATCTGATTGTAGCTGGAAGCCCATATCGTGCGAATATTGTTTTCAGTTTTTCGATTGTCTGATGTGACGTAACAGATTTCATAATATCAACCTCGTAGTACCTGCTGTAATAATCGACAGTTACAAGCAAGTAGTGTCCCGAAGGTAATGGACCCAGAAGATCGACACAAATATCCTGCCAAGATTGAGTTGGAAACTCTGTTCTTGGGGATTGGTTCAGGTGGATCTTGTGATGCAACCAGTTGGCATCCATAACATGATTTTACATGGTTTTCACAATCTCGATCGATACCTGGCCACCATACTTTTGATCTAATGCGTTTTCATGCTGGTCATCCCCGGGTGTCCCTCGTGGGCTAACTCCAATGTGCGTTCTCTCAGGGCTGTTGGAATTACTAAACGAGATCCCCGAAGAATAGTATTTCCCACTTGACTCAGCTCTGTTTTGAATGCATGTAAGGTTTAGTTGATTCCTCCCATGACCCATTTGCCAAACTTTTAGACACAGCTTGAAGTTCGCTATCTCCTTCAAATTCCTGTTCAATGTCGTTTAACAGATAAGGCAACGGGCGTAACACTTTGTACAAGAACATTGAGACAACATTCTCCTGTTTCATCAAACGTTTGTTGTTTGCTGAAAGGAGCTGACAGTCTTGAAAGTGGATCGGCAATGTTAGATTTGCCTGGACGGTATACAACTACGTAGTTGTATGATTGTAGACGAAGCACCCAGCGTTCCACTCGAGCACATGGCTTGATTTGGTGCAAAGATAAATTCGAGCGGCCTGTGATCTGTAACAAGCTCAAATTTCCTTTGCGAATAGATACTGGTGGAAATGTTCGCATGACCACACTAGAGCCAATGCTTCTTTCTCTGTTTGGGAGTAGCGTGATTCAACATCTGTTAAAACTCTTGCTGGCGTAGCTTATAATCCGTGGACCATCCTGTCCTGATTGGATGAGAACGGCTCCAAGTCCGACAGGACTAGCATCTGCAACAATTTGAGTTTTTGCCTCAGGATCATAGTATCCTAACAAGCATGGTTCTGTTAGAGCTTTTTCAGTTGCAAAAAAGCATTTGCTTGATCAGTGCCCCAAACAAACTGAACGTTTTGTTTCATAACCCTTTCTCAATGGTTTCCGTGATGGTGGATAGATGTGGAATGAACCTTCCTACGAAGTTCACCAACCTAAGAAACCTCCTCACCTCTTCACTCGTTCTCGGCTCGCGGCAATTGTTAACTGCTTCAATCTTGCTCGTCGTAGCCTCAATACCTCTATCAGATAGACGGTGCCCCATGAAGGTGATGGAAAACTCACACCATACTGACATTTTGCCTCATTTAGAGTGATTTCTCTTGACTCTAAAATCTTTAGGACTTTGGCAAGTCGCCGGTCGTGCTCCAACCTTGTTTTTCCATGAACTACAATATCATCGATGAAGATAAGGACACCCTCGCAACTTGAAGCAACTGTTCCATAATGTTCTGAAATATTTCAGGAGCGCAGTTCACCCCGAACATAAGTCTCTTGTACCTGTAAAGGCCTCTATTTGTGAGAAATGTTTTTAATCTCACGAGACTCCGGACAAAGTTCGATGTGATGGAACGCGTTTTTGATATCTAGCTTGCTAAAAACCGTACTTTGGTTAAGTTTTTGGAAGCAGATCATCAAAAGTCGGAATGTGGTGTCTTTCTCTTTCTATTGCAGCATTTGCCTGCCTCATGTCTACACATATGCGTATATCTCCATCATCCTTGGGTACAACGACTAACTGCGATGACCATTTCGACGGTCCTAAAACCTTTTCTTTTGATATCCATCTCCTCAAGTTCATCAAGTTTCTTCATTAACCTCTTCTGGAGTGGCACAGGAATCCTCCTCAGGGGTTGTGAGACAGGTTTCACATCATGCTTGATAGGCAACTGCAGTTGAAACCCCTTCAGCTTCCCCATTTTCTTTGTAGAACCTAGGCCTACATCGACCTTATTAACTAAGTTCAATCCAATTTTTAGAATACCAAGTTTTTCTGATGTCTCCTTTCCAAGAAGCGGTTGGCCTATCCCCTCAATCACATAGAACATTGCATTTTCTATGCGGTCGGGACTAACCTGAATCTCGGCTGAGAATTTACCAAGGACTGGCAGTGGTGTACGAGTGCCATAAGGGTACAACAACTTTTTTGACAGAGAAGACTTACACTTAATGTTTTTCTCTTTTAATGGTTGCCACGTTTGTCCGTCTATAACATTGCAGGTCGCCCCTGAGTCTATGAGCACATTTAAGGCTACGCCACCTATCGTAACGTGTAATAATTCAACTTTGGAAGTTATTTAGTCCCGCCACTAACCTAAATGCATGTGAATCTGTGTCACTTTCAGATTCAGGGTCATCTACTTGATGAACTCTGTTAGGCTTCTTTTTTATTCTAGGCCTAGGCCTAGAATGCTTAGGTGTGCGTGTGTCATGGTCCTCCCGTTTATCCTTGGATTTACAACATGAGGAAAAGTGCCCCTTTTTACCGCAGGTTTGGACACTGCTGGTTCAACAGCTGGACATGCTGGATCTCCCTTGAAATGACCTTTGAAACCACATGAGAAACATTTGCTTTTTGTTTCCATGTTGGTCGCCCTGGATTTGCATTCCTCTCACCTCCTCAGTGAGACCTGCTAGGCCTACCTTCTGCAAATCCTGTTCCTTGATATTAGCGTCCTCCCACGACCGAGAGGTATCTAATACCGACTGTAACGTCATACTAGGCCCTATTTCTATCAACTTCCGTTTTAGTGCCTTGGAGAAAACTTTATCTAAAATTTGATCCCTTAGGTGTTCATCTATTTTATCTCGAAATCGCATACCAACGCTTGACGCCTTAAACGTGATTCGTATTTATCTACAGTTTCATTTTCGGCTTGGGCTAAAGCACGAAACTTAATACGTTCATAAGGAACATTAGTCCTGGGCGTGAATTTCGAGGTTAGGGCGTCTACTGCCGTTCTATACTCGTCCGTTCCCGTTCCCGTGGGCAACGTCAATGAATGAAACACATCCTGCACATCCATGCCAGCCTTATGCAAGAGCATGGCCTTCTTCCTCCTAGGCACAGAGATGTTCTGGCTCTCTACATAATATTCAAATGCACGTAGCTGTTACATATTTTATCTACATTGTTATGTAGGATATAGATAAGGATAATAAGAAGTGTGTACTCACGTAATAAGCTTCAATCATAAGTTTATTATCACTTTATATTCAAGTTAGACATTTTATATTCCTAGGCTCTAGTCAAGTGGTGCCAACTGTCACGCCACAACTCTGAGAACATATTAACTTACTTTCGCAGGTTGACCAACACTTTAGAGAGTGCACATATGTGACATGCCCCTTTTTTTTTTTTTTTTTTTTTTTTAAAGTTAATTATTGTCATATTATTTTAACTAGTAATGAAATTATCTAGATTCAAATCTGTTATTATTACTGTTATTATGTTGAAAATAGCCAACTGCTACAATAAAGAATAACTACTACTAACAAAATTATTAATCGTTACTAAATACTTAATTATATATATGATTATTGATGTGACTTTTAACTCTTAACTGATCTTCTCATCTTGTAACTTGTCATTCCTCTTGGAAACGGAGTGGAACCTTGACTACTCGTCCACTTCTTGTGGTGTTTCGGTCAGCTCTGACATCCTGCGGGCTGCTAGCTGGAGGATTCTTCTGTAAAGTTACTTCAGAACGGTTCAGTACAGGAATTGGTATGTGATTTTTTTTTGGTGAGGTAAGTCTGAAGGGTTCAATTTCTGGAGTTTCCATTCTTACAGGATTTGGTTGAAAAAGTAAAGGAGTAGGAGGATGTGGGCATACCGGTACTTCTGGAGTGTTTCTTGGACGGAGATGAATGCGGTTCCGACGTAGTGTGCTTCCTTCTGTTGTCTTTACTCGATACGAATTTGGTGTTTATCCCTTTCGATTACTTGACCTGGTATCCATTTCCTTGTTGCTTTTTGAATTATTATATCTTGACCGTTCTTCAAAGGTTTAAGTTGTTTGGATTTTGCATCAGAGTTCTTCTTTTGCTTGTTCTGGTTTTCTTTTAGGATTTGAAGGGTTTTGTTAGTTTTGAATTTTGGCATCAATGTTTTTGTAGTAGCTGTTACAGTTGTTCTGAGACGTCGACCCATTAGTAATTCTGATGGTGCTGGAAGTTTTGCTTTCGGGGTGTTTGTATTCCAATATTGCCAGGTGTAGATCTTCATTTGATTTGTACGCTTTTACTAATAAGGCTTCAACTGTTTGAATTGCTCGTTCTACCATCCCGTTGGATTTGGGGTACAGAGGGCTTGACGTTACTTTCTGTATATCATAATCTTTCAGAAACTTGTCGTATTCTGTTGATTCAAAAGGGGGTCCATTATCCGAAAATAATTCCCGGGGTATACCGTGAGTACGGAAGATGTTTTAAGAGCATAAATTACCGCTCGAGCAGTTTTGCTTCCAAGCAATCTTACTTCTATGAATTTCGAATGGTAATCTACGAGGACCAGATAGTCTTGACTGTTCACATGCAGAAAATCAATACCCAGCTTTTCCCAGGGCAGCTTAGGAATTGGATGCGGTGTTAAGGGCTGTGTCTGATTGGCTCGCGAGTATCCTTGACATACTGGACATTGACTAACAATGGTTTCGATGTCGTGCATCATGCCAGGCCAATATAGAGAATCTTTCACTTTGTTTTTGCTTGATATTACACCTTGATGTGATGAGTGAATTTTCTGCAATGTCTCTTTTCGTTGACTTGATGGAATGATGATTCGATTGTTGATGTACATCAGACCATTTGATTCGTGTATTCCATCTTGATTTTGCCAATATGGTCGTACTTCTTCAGGTACTTGTGACCTGTGTTTTGGCCAGCCTTCCTTACATAACATCTTCAGAGCACTGAGAACGGGATCCTTTTCAGTTTCGTTCTTCATTAGTTCTATTTTGTCATCTGTTGCACTGATGAGCGAATGAACTGTGCCCGTTTCTCCTTCAAGGTAGTCGGTGTTCACGTAGTTCTTGTCGTCAGGTTGTCGTGACAGCGCATCTGCGACATACATCTGTTTTCCTGGGACGTACTGCAGAGTAACGTTATATCTAAGAAGACGCATTACCAATCTTTGCAGACGTGGAGACAGACTTTCAATCGGTTTCTTCATGATGCCAAGTAGAGGCTTGTGATCTGTTTCGACAACAAACTCAATCCCATAGACATAGTAGTAAAATCTTTCACAGGCATTGACAATTGCTAATAACTCTTTTTCTATTTGGGACCATCTCTGTTGAGTGTCAGTGAGTACTGCAGAGGTGTACGCAACTGGTTTCCTTCTTGCATGATTACTCCTCCCACACCATACTGGCTTGCATCAGCTGATACTACTGTTTTCTTTGATTGGTCGAAGTAGGCAAGAACTGGGGCTTTTGTTACCAAAGTTTTAGATCTTCTAATGCCTTTTGTTCTGGTGCTTCCCACACCCATTCATTCTTCATGCTTAGAAGACGCCGTAGAGGACTAGTCTTTTCTGACATGTTTGGAATAAACGGTGTCAGGTAAGTTATCATACCGAGAAAACGTTGCAGTTCTTGTTTTGTTTTAGGTGTTGCAAAACAGGAAATAGCCTGGACTTTCTTATAGTCTACTGCTATTCCATGTTCATTTATTGTGTGACCAATGTAGTCTACTTCAGTCACTGCTATTTTTAACTTTTCTCTTGAGAATCTCAGGTTCTTTTCTTCAGCTCTTTCAATACTTTCTCCAAACGAGCATCATGTTCTTCGATATCTTTTCCATACACAAGTAAATCGTCGATGTATATAAGAATTCCTTCTATACCTTCAAACGCCTCGTGCATTGCTTTTTGCCAGACTTCAGCGGCACTGTTGATACCATAGGGGAGCCTGGTGAAGCGGTACCGTCCCTTAGGTGTGGCTATGGTACACAATTTTGAGCTCTCTTCGTCCAGGGGCAGTTGCCAGAATGCTGTAGAAGCATCTAGTACTGAGAATACTTTTGCTCCTTGTAGCTCTGCGAAGATTGTGTCTGATGTCGGTATTTGATAGTGTTCCCTTTGGATGTATTTATTTAGTTCTCGAGGATCCATACATATTCGGACATTTCCGTTAGGCTTTTTTACAATCGCAATAGGATTTACCCATTTTGTAGGTTCTTCTACTTTTTTTAGGATACCTTGCTTTTCCATTTTCTTGATTTCTTTATTACCTTATCTTTAATAGATAAAGGTATTTTTCTTGCTGCCACTATTTAGGTTGTGCATCTTCACTCAGCTTTATTTTGTATTCTTTATTTAGTTTACCTAAACCATTGAAAACATTTTCATAGTTGTTTACTATCTTCATGGCATTTGTTCTACCCTGCATGTTGGAGACTTCTCCTGTTGCACTTGTAGTGTGTATTCTAGCCACAAGTCCTAACTTTTCTAATGCAGTAATACCAAGAATTGGTTGGGTTTTTTTCCCTTTTGAGATGTAGAATTCTATCTCTGCTTTCCCTTGTTTGGTTTACACATGAACTTTGTCACTCCCTTCACTGCTATTTTATGGCTTGTATAGGATGTTATGGTTCTAGTTGCACTGTGTAGTTTTGGTTGTTTTGACATACTTTTTAGACAATCGTCCGGAATTATGTTGACTTCCGAACCGGTATCTAATTTAAAAGATATGTCTACACCTTAAATCTTAATTGTTTCTCTCCACTCAATATTATTCACTTGAGGGTTGGTAGGACCATGTTCTTTAATTTCCAAGACAAATTCTTCGTCTTCTTCTGAAGTTTGGTTTTGTTCCACGGATTGGACACGTTGCATTTTACACATTTTTGAGAAATGGTTAGGCCTATCGCATTTTGAACAAGTTTTACCATAGGCAGGACACTCTTTAAATTTGTGTTTTCCCACACCTATAGCATGTCTTCTTCTCTTTTATGTCAAGTTTTTCTGTATCTTTAGTGGTACTATGATTTTTGAATTTGGTTTTGTATTTTGAGGGTTGTAGGGCTACCTTCTTCTTTTGAATTGCATTTGTAGTTTCCCCTGCAACTCTTTCATTTGTGCTTTACTTGTTTCATTTGCTCTACAAAAGTTAATGGCTTTTTCTAGGCCTAGGTCAGGTTCTCTCAGTAACCTTTCCTGGACAGCTTTGTCCAATATCCCTAGCACTATTCTATCTCTGATTAGGCTTTCAGTTTGGGATTCAAATTCACAGGTCGATGCCAGATGTTTTAATTCTGTCACAAATGCATCAACTGTTTCAGTGGGACCTTGAGCCCTAGAGAAAAATTTGTACCTGTCAAAAACAATATTTTTTCTTGGCTTACAAAAGTCCTCGAATTTTTGAAGTACAATATCTATCTTTTCTTTGTCTGTAGGGTCTGCATAGGTGAATGTATGTACACGCCTAGTGGTTCATCCCCATTAGATTTAATAAAATCGAAACCTGAAGTTTGGACGATTTATCTGTTTTTCAGAGGCCTGCATATAAATTTCGTACTTCTGCTTCCACCTCTTCCAATTCTCTGCTATGTTCCTATGAACGAGAGTTCCTGAGGGGGACGAAATTCCATGCTTGTTTTTCTTATTTATTAACCTAGGCCTTACTGTTTTGACAGGAGCACGTTTTTACTTGAGGTTAGGTTGACATGTTTTTATTAAAATCCCGTGAGCACTGGTTTTATTCTTATCCCACCGCTTGCCACCATGTTACATATTTTATCTACATTGTTATGTAGGATATAGATAAGGATAATAAGAAGTGTGTACTCACGTAATAAGCTTCAATCATAAGTTTATTATCACTTTATATTCAAGTTAGACATTTTATATTCCTAGGCTCTAGTCAAGTGGTGCCAACTGTCACGCCACAACTCTGAGAACATATTAACTTACTTTCGCAGGTTGACCAACACTTTAGAGAGTGCACATATGTGACAGTAGCCAGCGTGCCCATCTCTGTCCTAGGGAAGTCTGCTCACCATCACAATTAAATGCCTTTATATTGTTATCATCCATGATTTAACAATTGAATGATGATAATAATTTTATCCAAGTCGCCAATGTAATATTCCAGGCCTATGTAGTATTTAAACTAGCCTATAGGGACTTACCAAAGGACTTCACTTGCATTCAGAGATGTACGTTTATTCACAGTCACAGTAGGCTTACATTCTGTTACATGATGATTACACAATGGCTGGGCATAGCCTAGCCTATGTCAATACTACCAGGACTCCTTAAAATCCATGGCAACGAGAATTAAAATTTCTCTAAGTAATCGTAAGCACCTAAAAGAAACATGATGCGGACAAAAATTATGATTTTTATGTATTCTTGAATTAGATAGATTGAACTTCGGTTTCTACATTCCTTAGGGAAATTTTTTAGGGAAATAATAAATTAGTTTTATTTTATTTTATTTCCTGCTTTATAGGTACTCTTTATTTTCAGTATTTTTACACCTAGTTTATTTATAGGATGTTTGAATATTTAAGAATTTGTTTAGGGACCTACTGCATTAGATTAGCTTACCTTATACTTTTAGTAATTTTATATCTAATCATAGGTCTTAAAAAATATTATAATTTTTGTGTTATACTATTAACTAATGACGTTGAAGAGGAGCCAATGAAGTATTGCTGTGTTTGGGTACAGGAGCAAAAGATTTGTTTGGAGTCGATTTCTTCGTTGGTAAGGGCACCCTGTTAAAGTGTCAATATATGTCAAGAATTATATTTGTCTGTTAGTTCTCTAATGTTATACATGAAACTATACCTTGTGTTTTAATCATGTCTTCATTTCAGAGTAAGTAATGTACCCAAATCCCCCGATTTTGATAGTTTTCAAGTTCACATCACGTGTCATGACGGCTGAGTGACACCTCGAAATCACCCCAACTCTGCTTGCTGTATGTGTGCTGTGCTTGTAGATGCTTATAGATACTGTCGCAAGCCAAGCTCGGGATGTGGCAGTTTCCCTCTTCCTTTCTCGAGTGGTGGGGAGGTTACTCCTCCTCCTCCTCCCCTACTCCCCTCCATTTGGAAGCCGGAACACACCTAACTCAAGGTAGTCTACAAAATGGCGGGATGCTACTCTACATTGATAAAGTGTTGTACGTGGTCTGTTGCCATATTATATTGTCTCCTTGTGGTTCCTCGTAAGGCTTTTGGAAGCACTAACAATCTCCACTTGCATTTTGCTAAATAAAACGATATAAGTTGAAACCACATCTCTTTTAATTGAAACTCAATATTATATTTTTGTTTTGTTATAGATCTCCACAACTTACGTGGAGTACTTTGAAAACATGGACGCCATGACTAGGCAGATGAAGCTAAGAATCACGTATGGCTTCAAGTGTGATTGCATCGCTTGCGTCAACAAGTGGCCAGAGTACAGGTCACTTCCCTTACTGGATTCTTCCACGTTCATTTGTAAAACTTGTCGAATCCCGCTGGCCAAGAAATCTCTGAAAGTTAAAGACCAGATGGCCAAGTGCTCGACCTGCAACGAGACCTTCAACGTGTCGCTCATGTACAAAGAAGCGGACAGAGTCGACAGGAGGTTGAAGCACCTGAGTACCATCCACACCGAGCTGAGCGCCGCCGACCTCTTGGTGGAAGCAGCGAGCATGATCAAATCCGTGGACTCGATCCTACTCAGCCCCAACCAGCTGATGTGCAACTGCCAGGAACTTCTCGCTACGGTCGTCAAGAGAAAGATTTAGTTGAAGTTACTTGCTCGCCATATACACATCGCAACCCTTCGTTTGGTTCTTCACAAACTAAAAGCAGTTTTCGCTTTAGATGACAATGTCAAGAAAGGTTATAACTGTGTGAAGAATATTATTGTGATTAATAATGTAATTAACACAACAGCGGGATTCAATATCAAGGTTTTTGATAAATAACCGTAGTTATGACACTAACTTTTTGACACCTCATCTCACCATAACACCACACTTCATAATGCGTATATTTGGTAGCCCTTACTGTCTATAAACCCTACTTTTACGCATTTCAGTTATCTACAATACGTAATTTACTTTTCATTTTCCGATTTCTATATTTTTCTCTGCAAGCTTATTGTAAACGAAAATAATAATTATATCAAAATTTTAAAATAAATAATTTTATTCCTAATATAATATTATTTTTTTTACATTATCTTAATTATCATATGCAAAACAAATAGCTAATAACGGATCGAAGTTTTTGCCGTTAATCTTCGGAAGTTTTTTAACTTTACTATTGAACATCGAAATAAAACTTCAATTTGAGTTGATTACAACATATCGTCATTTATATTAATAATGGAACATTTTATACGTTAGGTTTATTAGCCCTACCATAAACAATGAAATTTTCTTACAGATCGAAGTTTTTGCCGTAAATCTTCGGAAGTTTATAAGTTTAAATTTGAACGTTGAAATAAAACTTTAATTTGAGTTGGTTACAACATATTATCGTCAATTATATTAATAATGTAACATTTTATTCATTATAGGTTAATTACCGGTACCATAAACGTTGAAACTTTCTTACGGATCGAAGTTTTTGCCGTAAATCTTCGGAAGTTTATAAGTTTACAATTGAACGTTGAAATAAAACTTTAATTTGAGTTGTTTACAACATATTGTCATTTATATTAATACCGTACTGTAGCATTTTATACGTTAGGTTAATTACCATAAACATATTATGAAACTTCCTTACGGATCGAAAATTTTGCCGTAAATGTTTTGAAGTGACGTTGAAGTTAAACGTTAATTTCAATTTGCTTTTTCATAAGATCATTTTTGTAGTGCATAAGTAATTAGTAGTACGTAGTTAAATTTACTTTACCGGTTCCATGACGGTCCCATACTAGCTATACGTGTTGCTGCTCTCTTTGTATGTTATGATTATCATTTTGCAGTAAATCTTTTTTTCTACTTCTTTTACTATTATGCTTACAATTTTAATTTTTCCTCAAAATGCAAGTAAAAGTAAAATTATTGTAAATTGAATTGAAACCTGGTGCCGCAGATAACAGATCTGGTGCTTTTATTAAACAATTTTTTAAATAATTAAAATAATTCTGATCGAGCAGACGGCAAATAATAATATTGCCTCTTCAATATGATTTTACCCTGCAACTACACCTAGCAACGCGTAGTTGTGTTTCTGCCAGATTTTTGTATTTCTTCCGTTCGGCGGTGCTATTGGAAAAAATACGTATAGAAAGACAAAGTGGAAGATTCCCTTTTTCTCTTTGACAATTTTAAGAAAAACAGTTATAACATTTATCCCACAGAAACACAACCATCTACGTTGAATGCTGTGCTATAGGTGATAGTTGACATTTAAAATTATATTAAAGATGCAATATGTGCCGTGTGCCCGATCAGATAAAATATTTAAAAATTGTTCTTTAGCGCCTGGTTTCAATTCCGTTCACTATAATATGCTTACTTTTTTCATATGTGAGAAAATTTAAAATCGGCAGGAACAATCTTTAATGTTTTAATTTTTGACATCATCCGTAGGCCTAATATAATATCACTGTTCACTATTAGTGTCAGAATGACATTTTACCATTATTTTGGATTGCATTTCCTTTCCTGCTATGCAATTTAAGCAATGAATCATGGTTGTCTATCTAGGATTTGTACCTATGTCATAGACTATCAACCGATTTTTGTTTATAGCCACATTTCGTTTTCGATTCATGACGTTTTGGCCAAATCCAAAATCAACTGAAATAATTCGGTTCTTTCACGTCTTGTCTGTAACCTGAAATACTAGTATATTTCTTAAAATTAATTTATATCCTTACTCATTAAATAAATTTTACCCAAAATGTCTGGTATTTCATTTTGTGACTCACTTTTGTGACTGATACGCTTACATTAAAACAATGTTGGACTATCTCCAAATGTCTTATGTAAAATACAACAATATAATGTGCCTTTATGTCTTAAATCTGCCTGTACGTCTGATTTACTTATATGAGTGTCTACAAAGATTAGCATTTATGCGCCTGATTCTATGGAGAACTGTTTGTTTGTGCAGGCGCAAATATAAAATAAGGTTGAATTGTTCCTATGTACAGATGGCAATGTATACATACATATCATTAATAAACAAAGCATTGTCTTCAAAAAGTATGTGTTGCATTGTTCTGTGTTCATTGGGTGTGGATTCATAACATCAAATATGGATGTCGAAAACTCGATAAAAAGAAGACGCCATTTTCCTTTTCCTCAGCCATCCTGAGTCATACGTCTGAAACTATACTTTGAATGGTGATTAAAGAAAATAAATGAAAAGAAGATTTATATTGTGTGAATAAGTAGTTTCACAAAATATATTTCCTTTTACGTTTAGATATCATACAGCCATTAGATATCGGCATTTTAAATTAAGCTTAGCATTAGAAAATACAAACCAATGCTACAAGTTTGCTAGTTGTCGAATTTCCCCGTCTGGGCCCGGGGTAGAATTGGCCCAGAGCATGGCTCTGCTAATCGTAAAAGGCGATTCAAGAGAAAAAGTCCACCTCGCAAACATCAGCTAGAAAGAGCGGAATATCTTACTCCCCGAAACTAGAGGCGAGCTCTGGCAATCGTCGCCGGGGATCTTGCCCCCTTCCCTTGACGACCCCCCGGCGACGATGACAATGACACAACGAACGATGACAAAGACGATGACGACCGCGACGTGAGAAACCCCCCTTCCACCCCTTACCCGTGGCTGGTTCTGACCAGCATGGGCCCCTCCTCCCCCCCCCCCTTAGGCTAGAGTGGTGCATTATGACCTAACGGTTGACGCGTCCTTAATCCAAATAAACCAAAAAAAAAAAAAAAAAAAACGGGGTAGCCCAGAGCATGGCTGTGTTAATCCTACAAGGCGATTCAAGAGAAAAAGTCCACCTCGAAAACATCAGCTAGAAGAGGGGAGTATATAACTCTCCGAAACTAGAGGCGAGCTCTGGCAATCGTCGGGGATACTTCTCCCTTCCCTTGACGACCTCCCCGACGACGATGACGGTGACACAACGAACGATAACAAAGACGATGACGACCACGACGTGAGAAACTCCTTTTCCTCTCGTTACCCGTGGCTAGTTCTGACCAGCATGGGCCCCTCCTCGTGTGCATTATGACCTAACGGTTGACGCGTCCTTAAATCCAAATAAACCAAAAAAAAAGTTGTCTAGTTTAAGAAACATGTTTCGCAAAGCACATTGTTCAAATTTGCTTTAGAAACGAAATCAAGCTACTTTTAAAAGCCAAAAGTGAAAGAGCGACTTTTGTGAGAAATAATCTTTGATTTTAATCTTGAATACAACAGGTCTAAGGTTGCATATTTCGAGGGTTTCTTGTGAACACTCATTTATTACCCCCATTTATTAACCCCATTTAGAAAACAATTCATTCACTATCAGTGCCATAAGAATTTGGAACGCTTACCGTCAAACATCAGGGACACCCATATCAATAGTTATTCAAACGTAAATGTACTAAATATATTTTAAGTGTATGACTATGTAGTGAGTAGCAATATATTGAATAATATAATTGATGTAATGTATCTAACAATGTATACAATAGCATTATGCTGAATAAACAATACTTACTTATTTACTGCATTATGCTGAATAAACAATACTTACTTATTTACTTACTTACTTAATATCTTTAGTAGTCAAATTCGAGATATTATATTTCACAAAATGCCATGGGAATACTGACAAATAAAATGCACAATATGTTTAAACTCACAATAAGCTTTTGCTTGTTTTTAACTTCTGTAGTCAATTCACTATATAATTATGGTATGATTGAGAGTATACGTGTGTAATATGTAGTCTATGAACTTTACAAATGTAAATTAATGTTATTTTATCAAATATTTTATTATAAATTCAAAATTTGTATTCACAAATTAGAAATCTGAAAATGTATTTTATTAAAGGTTGGATGGAAGAAAAGGTTTAGCTGGCCTTAATCCCGCCTGGAAAATAAAGACGATCATCTATCTATCTACTAACACTGGTAGTGAGCGAATAAATGTCTGTTATATTATTAACAAAATAGTGCATCAGGAAATCAAGAGAAGAAAGTTTAACTTTTAAAAATCGATTGCATTTAATATGTGCAGGTATTATTTCAGAGATTTGGTAGATTCTCCTAATATTTTGTCAATATCTCAGTAGCCGTTTCTCCGGTATAGAGCAAAAAAAGACTTCCCTCTCTATGTGAACATATTTTAATTCTGTTTTTGGTATTTTTGCCACATTTTTTCCAGTAATGAACATAATATGAAAATAAAATTGAGATATTATGGATGCAAGATACTTGTGAGTTCCTGGGTATACAATACCGGTAGTGTTTTGAGATTGTGGAATTGGGACTTTAACTCTTATTATACGTATAAATATTATTAATGGAGTGCTTTTAATGTTTACGGCGTATGTATTAAATTAATTTTACCTAGTTACTAAATTATTCGGATTGTTTGGAGTCTACTGGACCTATTTGAAACTTTTTGGGGAACTTTTCCTGTTTCCAATTGTCATCCGATTGATATGCAATTTTGCGTAATCGTCAAGCAAGGATATGGTCACTTGTAAAAATTGTATTTAGAGTCTACCCACTCAGTTATTTAACTGATTTTCGGGGGGGGACAGTAAATCAAAGTGACTAAGCCTGCCCTGTAGGCCCCTACGCAATCGACGAGTGAGCGATAACCAACCAAAGATCGATATTTTTAATAGGAATTATAGCAATCAGTGGTATGGACAGTGCGAACCCGCGGATCAACGCCAGAATCAACAAGGCCGATTCAGAACAACTTTGAATTTATTATGTGCTTCGTTGCTAGGACGGCTCCAAAGTCACCGTTTACAAACTCCTAAGACACGAACTGATGGACTTACGTCCAAATCAGAAGTTAAAAAACTTCTGACTTTGGCGGAAATCGAACCCTGGACCTTCTGCATGGGAAGCAGATACGCTAACAACAAGACCAACGAGCTACACAAAGTAGTTAAAGATTACTAAACATTTTTTGCGCATTAGGCACACATGAATTCCGAAATTTGCCAATTTTGATGATTTTACAAAAATTAAAATCCTAAAAATCCATTAGTGCATTTGCAAAGAATGTGCCTCTATAGAAAAACTGTTTATACATGACCATAACATAATAATATGTGCAAAGTGCGGTAACAATCTGTAAAAACTAAAAATACTTGCTTCGGGAAGAGTTCCAGGAAAAAATCACTGGTATTGCAGACAGAACATATTTATGGTGTTTATATGGAACTGAAATATAAACTAAACATTGGTTATAAAATGGTATTTGAATAAAATGGCACAACATATTATATGTGGCTGAGGGGGGGGGGGGAGGGGGCACGAAAATATATTTTCAAAATAATTTTAAAATAAACTAACATTTTTTTCGTCAACGCATACTCTAAATATCGTGGCTTTTGAAGCATTTCTGTGGATTGTTTTATTTTCATCGTAGCTAACACTTACCCCCCCCCCCCCCCTTAAAAAATGTGTACCTTTTTTATTTTGCGTTGTACGATTTTAGTCTAAAAGCTATGCTAAAAATATCAGCCACCCAACTCTTTTTCTTTTTGATAAAATAATCCCCAAAAATGTTTTTAAAAAGAAACGATATTGGTACTATGCATGGACGATAAAAAAAGTAATTTTGGTTTTCTGAAAGGAATATTCATATGTTCTTACTCTTTAACTACTATATTTTATAGTTATTTTGGAAAACACATTTTCGTGCCCGCACAGTCATAAATTTTTTTAAATAAATTCCTTAGTGAGATTGTGTTTGCATGTTGCACCAAATTTCAATGTAATAATACTTGAGCGGCAGGGCAGGGCAGGGGCGAAGATTATAGACTATCACCCCTTGGCGTACTTCCTGAAGTGGGCACGATGTAATATTATTATATTATACTCCCTGATTTGCTGTTTCCCGATTTTTGGCAAACCTCATATTCGTTTGAGTGGGATCGTCTAATTAATCATTTTTTCTTTTCGTTTTTCTTTTTTATTGTTTTTTTTTTCTTTTTTCCCTTTTTTTTCCTTTTCTTTTCATTCCCCATCCTTTTTTATATTTGATTCATTAATTAAATACATTTTTTATTATTTTCATTTGTTGTGTTTAAATGCATTGTTGTTGTAATGCTACTATTTCAAATATGTACTTAAATGTAGTTTATTGTAGTTTCTGCATCTATGCAATTAGATTTATTTAGTTGTCCTCCTTTGTAAATCAGTTTTTTAACTGAATAGGATAGACGTTAAATAAATAACTAGGAAACGCTCAGTTGGACGCGTTGATAAGCGAGCACGTGCTATAGCTAGACCCACATTGCACATTTTATAAATTTTCAATTTACGACGTTCGCGTTTCCAGTATTATTTATTTTTGCCAAGGTATTTGGGGTACAACCGTATGTAAATCTTTACTTTGTGGATAAAATCCACCGCCATCTAGAGGACCTTGACTCATTGGGGAAAATATTAAAACTCTTGGTGACAAATAATAGACTGCTTCCTCGAAAGTATTTTGATTACTTCTAGGTGGCAGTGCATTGAAACTTCGCGCGTCTTTCGTTGCCATGGCACGTTTCTTTTGTTATAATGTAATTTCCATCTACACTACTTATCGGATCAAACTAAATTAACAATTCGTGACCGGACGGACATTCTAAATGATTTGGCTATCTCAGATTTGTCGCCGGTTAGTTTGAAAAAAAACTTTCGATTAACTTTAATGTAACTTTTTAACTTTTGAACGATTTTGCCACAAAACTAATGGCATTCAATCGAGAACAAAGCTTGCGGATGGTCAAAATTTCAACTCGATCCGAGCCTCCGTTCGAACGTTATGGCGAGACATACAAACAAAAAAAAAAAAAAACAAAAAAAAAACAAAAAAAAAACAAAACGAGTGACAAATTTTTCCGGCAGAGTCAAATGGAAACGCTCGCTTCGCTCGCTTAATAAATAATAAATAAATAAATATTGAAAAGCTAGCTGAGTCACCTACCTCACCTCTCGTTCTTCCAGACACCTCGGGGTGAAGACTACTAGTATCTAGATATCTAGGAGCTGCGTAGACGTCGGCAAGCCCCGGCCAACTTGCAGTAGGACAAGTCACTTGATTGCCTGCCAAGGACGGAGTCGTTCAGCGGCCCATATCAATGTGATAAGCGCTATGTGTTTATTATTACGCCTGCTATCGTAGGTCGCAACACCCACATGGCGTCCGACGCTTCCACTTCCCTTCCATGCAAGTGCAATCGCAGAGTTCAGTGAAAAATGGACGATTTTAAATGGTAATCGCGTCATGACCTCTCGACAACACGAGAAAATGCTCCAAGTGTGATTTTCATCGGACTTGTTTGGTTTCAGTGGGGGGGGGGGGGGGGATCAGTGACGCCCCCCCTCCCCCCTCGTCCCTCCATCAATGTTAGGGTGACCAAACAACCCCAGGGGCGTAGGAACGGGGAGGGATGGGGGGAAACTCCCCCCCACTTGTTGGCTTGACCCCCCACTGGGGAGGTCAAGCCAGGTATGGGTGTATTGCTAACTTATAGCTTGTGGGTGATTTTAGCGAGCGAAGCGAGGTTCCATTGACTCTGCCGGAAAAAAAGTCCCCTTTTTTTTTTT